>JARHVA010000451.1:3930000-3992500 GCA_037957365.1 Torreya grandis
ATATATATATATATATATATATATACATATATATATATATACATATATATATATATATATATACATATATATATACATATATATATATATATATATATATATACATATATATATATATATATACATATATATATATATATATATATATAGACACACACACACAATATGTTTGTGTGTGTGTGTGTGTGTGTGTGTGTGTGTGTGTGTCTATATATATATATATATATATATATATATATATATATATATATATATATATATATATATATATGTATATATCAAGTTTTTAGATTTTATTATAACTATGTTAAGTACAAAACCAAATGCCAACCTCATGTAATATTCGGGCATAGATGTGGCACAATTATGGTGAAACTCTGAGACTAAATGGCACAATGAAAATGTCTAGTCACATCATTTATATACCTAATTTGTACTACATAATTGAACTTGATATTGACACAAATTGAAGAAAAAATTACACAAAATTTATTAGTTTTATTATGGTAAAAATATAAATAAGAGGCATATAATGGTCTAATATAATGATATGGGTATCATTTTTCATTAAATAACTAAAATTTTGGAGCTAAAAATCCTATTGGAATAGCATATGCAAGCACTTCATAAGCCAAAGGGTTGATAAGAATATCATTAAAAGTGACCTTATTATTTGTATTTTGATACCCTAAACAAAGAACCATAATATGATTTTTTAAGCAACACAATATATGCATCACAGTAGTCATTTAAAAATTTCAAATCACAAGTGAAGTAGTAGAATAGATTCAAAGAAAATAAAACTAATAAGGGTTAACAACATTGGAATCAATTTGGAGAAAAACTATTAGATAATTTTAATAAATAGAGAAGTTGTATAAGCATTTTGAGTATTTTTAAAATTTTGAAAAGAAAACATAGCAAATTTGAGAATATGGAGAAGTATTAGTGATATTTAAATCAACAAAGACTTGAACAGGAGTAGATTCAAAATAAATTTGATAAATTTCTACCTTAATGTGCATAGATGAAAATCCTTTATGTGAGGTAAGTAATTTTTCTACATGAAGAGAAATCACATATACATTATCTTCCTCATAAGGTATGTTTTTCATCTTCATTCCATCATAATCATCTTTACCAAGGGTTTTTATTGTGACATATTTCAAGTACATGCATCAATTTAGCTATTTCATTAGAGTTTGTTATAATATATTTCCTAAAACATGCAATATTTTGAAAACTTATTTGTTCATCTAAGGAAGCTTGAATATCAATGTTTATTTCATATATATTATCAACTTGAGATTCATTCACAATATTATAATTCAAAGGAACCTCATTAATACTTGAAAGAAAAATGTAATTGTTAGGTAAATACTAACGACATTTCAAAATTGCATTTTATTTACAAGTAAGATAGAAAATTAACAAAAGGATTTTTTTTAATAAAAATAGCTAGGCCATGATTCTTATAATCACTCTTCCTAATTGAAATATTAGATATAATCCATTTTCATGGCCATCATATGAGAAAATTAAATAGTAAACACATGTGCATGCATGTGCATATGCATGCACACATCTTACACCCCAACGTTTCAGATATGTTCAAGAAAAAATAACCTAGGGTTTGGAATAATACATAAAGAAGTTAAGGCTAACATGATTTGAGAGAATGAAATGAAACAAGCCATAGAAAAGTCATATTTATTTAAGAAAATAAAATCTATCAAAATTGAAAAAATATCTAACCATAAAAGGATTAATTCATGAAAGAGAATGCAAGTTAACTTAAATGTGAAAACCTAAAGTTTGTCAAAGTGTACGAGTTCACCAAAATGTGATATTAATAAATTAGTTTTACATCAAAATGTAATAAAAATATCTATTATAAAAATTTAATAAAGTATATAACATAATGTAAATACTAAATCAAACCTAATTAATAACTCCAACTCTAGAGAAATAAATTATTAGGAGAGGTTTTTAGAAGTATATCTTGATTTTTGGGAGATCAGAAAATGAGCATTACGATTTAAGAGTGCAAAATAGATTGAGATAACAAGATAAATCCAACTTAGAAAATTCAATAGAAACCAATAACTTCTCCCTAGCCATACATTACATATTATTAGGCCTCATAATTATAAACAAAAAAAATATAATAAATGAAAAGAATGCAAAAATTGTGTTGGTGACTAATTTCATTACATTTAGTGCTCCAAAAACATTAATCAAGTTTTTGAAGCTCTATGTCAATCACTACAAATTTGTATTTCTTCTTCAATAACTAATGGTGAATTTGAACCTACAAATGATAAGGAATATGATTTGTTTTGGGGAATGCTTTCATGGTCATTAGGGATTTTAAGCATTGATTACTTATCAAGCCTCTCAATGGTATTAAATATTGAAGATAACACACCAAGTAAATACAATGGAAACTCTACTAGAAAAACTATTGTGATGCAATCTATCACCACCATGGAATTCAACACTAAAATGAATGTTCTATAATTTCTTGGTTGATTTCTTTAGAATGCTTGTAAAATCTCAATATATTATTGTGATAATAAATGTTATATGGATTGTTAGATTGTCTTTAGATTCCTAGATGCCTTGTAGATCATGTCTAAATGCACTAAGACACTTGTGTATTTGTAGACTTCTTGAGTTCAAATTAGGACCATGTTGGGGCACAAATAGAAATTAAATGAGCAAAACAATGAACAAGATAGGACCACAAACTCTTAGGGGACCCTAGTGGGGAAAATTTCCAAAAGACCGTAGTAACATACAATGTACATTTTTATGCATGTAAGCTTTTAGGCCCTAGAAACAAATAAAAAGATAAGAGAGAGAATAAGGGAGGAGTGACAAAAAGAGTGGGACACATTGGAAATGGCCACAAACATGCTAAAAAAAATTATTTTAAAGAAATAATTAACAAAGGTGTAATATATCATAGAATAATCCAATTTTACAACTAATAAACGCATATGACCCATTTTTAGTGTCGTTATGCTAGAATTCAAGACTCTCTTCTCCAAATCAAAGACCAAATTCCAAAATAACACAAATGATAAATCCTTTACTAAATATAAACTGAAACTAATGAAGCTTCTCTTAACAATATGACCTTTTATGCAAGCTTAGGGCCAATTATCAAAATCCAACAGGTTCAATGGTAAGAGATTCGAGTTTCATTACTGTTTCTTGAGAATTCATAATTTGTTTTGAAAGGATAGTTTCCCAAAACTAAACATTCAATTTGCATTGAGGAGGCAAAGGTTCTTATTATGGAAAATCACTATAACAAAAGAAAATTAAGAGAAGCCATCAAGATAGGACTAGACACATAAATTTTGAATCATGATAAATACATAAGGCTTATTCACACTTTGAGACCAATCAATAACAAATTAAAAAGAATAGTCATTCAATAATAAATAAAAAATGGTACTTGTAATAAGTCGAGGTAAGTATTTAGTTAACTAAATGTTTGCTAAAATACTTGGTAATATAGATACTACTAAGGAGCTTCCTACACATGTTGAAGTACAAGTTAGGTAATGAAAATGGTTACAAACTATTGACAATGAAGGTTTACCCTTTAGATGTCGTAGATTCTTTATAACTGGTTATTTGGTTAATAATTATTTGAACCTTAAACATAAGAAGGTAAATTCCTTATGGAAGGATGATCGTTTTAAATATCTGAATGTCAAAGGGACAAGGAAATTGATAATGTAGTGTGAGTTAAGTTCCAAAATCTCCATTACCGACTCCTATAGAGAACAAAAATGATTTTGTACATGTTGAAAAGGATTCTAGATGTTGACAAGGATTCTAGATTGAAGTAAATAAGGAATGAAAGAAATTGAAATAAAATGGAAGCAAAATAAATATTTTGTTGCTCATGTCTCTATGAAGAAATCTCAATCTTCAAATTTATTTGATATCACTTTTCTTATTCTCCTTGATTTGGGTGATGGGAGAGATTGGATAGTGGTTAGCAACAAAAGGAAATGTTTCTTTAAGAAGAACCTTAAACCATTGAATATGACCCTTCGACCCAAAAAAGATAATTATTTGGAAGGGACAATTTCATGGTTTTATTTTAGTTTTGTTTTTGGCTTATAACTAGTTTACAACTTATGTATAAGCTATCTCATTTATCACTGGAAGAGGTGTAACTTTGTACATTGAATGCTCTATCTTTTTCTTCATTGTAAAAGAGAAGGCCCCCTTTCAAAACCTTACCTTTATCATTATATATATATATATATATATGGTTTTCTTTTTTAGATCATTTAAATTTTATTTAAAAGAGGGTTTTATATTGTAAAAGAATATATATATATATATATATGTTCCAACAATTTAACAAGGTTGGAAATATTTAAAGTTGTTATTGGTTTTAAAGTTTGTGACTTAAGCTTACACAGGGGTCCCTTCATGAGAAGAGTCGTAATAATTAAAATTGTCACAATCAAAATTTATAAATATAAATATAAACCAATGATAGAAAAGATAGAGGTTACTATTATTGTAATGAACAATCCATCTGTGTATCCTTACATATTAGTTTGGTTTTTTTTTAAAATTTTTAAAGATGATTATTCTATAATATATATAATTATATTAATAATAAATTATAAAATTTGATCTGAAATATTAATCAAAATTTTGAACAAATTATTTCATAAACTAAAAACATAAAATCTGTTAGAAGTCCATAATTAGTGTTGATAGGAGATCTCGGTACATATTATTATCGGGCTGGAGATTGACAGCCTGCTTTTTTAGTTTTAGATGGTATACGATTGATAAAAATTCTGAGTATAAATGGTTACAAGTTAAAACAATAATCGATTATATATTATTTTAATATATATTTATTAAAATTTATATATTTATAAAATTTTAAAAACTGAAAACATTACAACTTTCATTAAATTAACCGTCCACGAATTTTAAATTGACAGGCAAGGTTGTGTTCATATTATTACTACTCCATTGAAAAAGTTGTAGAGTGTTTAGTACATTTATAATTTGTATTACTCCATCAAAACTTATATCATAATAATATGGTCATGAAGTCATCGTTTCCGATTTCTTTCCCTTTCATTGACAACTATTGTGAAAATGATTTATTTCCTTTCCATTAAAAACTATTGTGAAAATGTCGAAACTAGACAGCTGCATAAAAAGATTCTGTAGCAAATCACAGGAATTACGCTTCAGATCTGACGGTAGCTTCAATCCGTCTTTCCAAGCGTTTATTTTTACAGAACATTCGACCTACAAGCTATTATTATGTACCTAAAATATCTTACTGAACTGGATGGTTTGATAGATAGTGTAATTCAGTTTTTATTAATCATTTTATCTAAATTATAGTTTATGCAACTTTTTTGATTAAAGATCAAAGAGTCTGATTCTTAAATACCATAATTCACTTTTTTAATCAATTATGTATAAAATAATTTATTTAAGTTTTTAAATTGAAATGTTAACATTTTTTAAGAATCTCTTAACATTAGTTGATATAAAGTATAGATTTTTTTCTAACATAATGCTAAGGATTAAAGGGATGGTTCTATGAAAGATCATCATATGAAAGATAAATGTAGAACTATCCTACCTGTTACGACTTTTCCTTCCTCCCCTCTTAAAAAAGAGACTAATTTTTTTGTTTTATTTTTATCAAATAATTAAATATTTTTCTTCAGTTGTGTAAGATAAACTAGTTATTATTTAAATTTGTTTGAAATACCCCAATATCCTTTGTCGTAGTAACTAGTATAATGTAATTGCATTCTAAACTTGCAACATTTTGTGGCTTTATATTAAGCAACCAAACTCTATCCGTTTGACCAAGCGCATGGCCTATGGTTGATTACGATCACAGTCTTTCCATCGAATTAGGATATATATTTTTCTTTCCTCAATTAACTTGTGCCAATAGGCTTCTTTGTTGAATTCAATGGATATATATTTTTCTTTGCAATCATATTATGGTTCCTTTTTATTTCACTGGGGTTTATACACATCAATCTCATCACGTGATTAAGTGGTATGTGTTATCCAATCATAGCATGTGTGATTGACATCACTAAGTCCCTTTTGGCTTTTAAAAGGTCATTTACCCTTACCCTTATTTAGTTAAATATGAGTAAACCACATAGGGTAACGTTTAAAGCAAGGCAGCATTAATACTCATCTAAATTCAAAATGCTTAGCTTTATTATTTCCCTTGGACTTAAGCTATCCTACTATGTTCACATTCACAACATAATTTGCATAAGTATTTAAGTAAACGATTCAATAATACCTTTCAATATGTATCTCTTACCGTATGAATTCACGTTGTTTATTAAGATAAGATTAATACTTTTTTTTTTGGGTTATTGTTTTTAAATGAAAGACTCATAAAAGACTTGTAATAGTGTAATTCTCATATTTACACTACATAACCACAAATTCTTGTGGAATTTTAATAAAGAAAAGACCCAAAATCCTAGTAATTTAAATTGTACAAATTTATGTCTCAAAATAAAGAAAAAGAAAAAGCTGGGAGAATGGAATAAATAAAGAAAATAATACAAATATATCAATAATACTTAAATTAAATATATAATAAATATATATAAATATTTTAAAATAATATAATTTTACAATTAATAAATATTAATAAACTATTTTTTAAACATCTCCAAATACATACTTATCCATGATAGAATTTAAAACATGTCTCTTTTTCCAAATCAAACTTTAGTGTTTAAATTCACAAAAACAATCTTTTATTGTTAAAACTGAATACGAAAAAGTTTGCCATACTTTAGTCTCAAGCTTAGATCCAATTGCCCAGACCCACCGAGTTGAATACTACTATTTAGACATTAATTGAAGTTGAATGATTGTTTACATGAGAATGCAATGCATGATTTGTTTTCAAAGCAAATGTTGTACACGATTTGATCTGATATGGAATTTTGGTATAGTTGGAACTTCTATAAGACTAAACATATTGTTGGAGGAAACAACACCACCTCCAATATTTAAATGGGACCATTCACTTAATTTGGTTTGGAAATATATATAATTATTAGAATCCAAATTCTTAAAACATGGTTGTCAAAGTTGAAATATTTTAAAGTTATCTAACTTTTTTTATAATATAAAGTGAAGTGAAAGTGATAATAAACATTATCAAAATTTTATAGTGGTTACCTATTATTATATTATAATAATTAAATTATTATGTATTATAAGATTTTGATAGAAAATTTTAAATTTTATTTTGGAAAAAATATTTATTTATAATATAAAAAAGATTTGTAATATCATTTAATTTTCAAATATAAAGATATTAAGAATCTACAATACAATTAACTACGAATACATATATTTTACATAGATTTAAGTAAAATATATTGATAAATATCATTTTCAAGATACTGATTTTACTATAGTAAGAATTTATAATACAATTAATTACTATTATATATACCTTAGATAAATCTATATAATATATATCGATAAATATCATTATTAAAATACTTATTCTATTAATATTATCTATATCATATTGAATTGTAACATTAATAAAATAATTATCTTGAAAATGATATTTATTAATGTATTTTACATAGATTTATTTAATCAATGATTTATTGAGGTTTACCAAGTTTGCATAATTGGTAAGCATCTGGAAGAAAAGTATGATAAGGTAAAATCATGTAGAGTTGAACAAATACTGAATGTTATTGATAGTAACATTGCCGGCATATTTCCAAAACTTCCATTTAAGAGGACTAAATACATGCTTACCTTAATCGATGAATTTTTTAGGTAGACTTGGTTATACTTTCTTATGTAGAAATTTGAAGTCTTTGATTATTTTCAGGACTTCAAGGCACTTGTAAAAAAATAGTCAGGTAAAGCCATCAAGATTTTATGCACCGATAATGGTGGTGAGTATAATGGTAAATATTTTTAGTAACTCTATACATTAGAGGGAGTTGAAATACAATGTTTAATTCCATATATTACTCAACAGAATAGTGTTGTAGAGCACAAGAAAAGGTCCTTGAAGTAATTTATTAACTATATGATACACTCCAAGTCTCTTGTAGCTTAGTATTGAGCTGAGGTCATCAACCATTCTGTTATATCCAAAACTGATTTCCTCATATGGAATTAAATGGATCACTCCTTTTTAATCTTAGAGTTATCAAAAACCTATAGTAAATCACTATCGAGTGTTTGGATATCTTTCTATGACCCACATTCCAAAGAATAAATATAAGGCAATGGAACCTCAAAGTCCGCCTTGCATATTTGTTAGATATACTGAAGGTTTTAAGGGATATAGACATTTCCATCCCACCACTCATGAGTTGTTCTTATAGATGAATTTTCATTTTCAAGAGAGTCCTTAAAAGTCCACACTTGACACCTCTCTCCCTTACTGTATGTACTAATATTAGATGATAGTTCTAATGATTCAGATCTCCTTGAACAACTTCCTAATGATCTAGACTCTTATTTTAGTTTGTATGATGAGAGTAATGATGATTTTTAACCTCTTCTTTCTCCCAAAATATCTTTATAATATGAGGAATACCATCCTAAATCTCCAAATACAAGTCCTATTTGGTCTGGACAGGCACTAAAAAGTGTTATCCAATGGGTTGGAGATCCATCAGACAATAGGTGAATCCATTCACAATTCCAAAATGTCCCATATGATTTCATTGCATCTACTTTTGATCCAAAATCATTTCATAAGGCATCAGGAACTCTAGAGTGGGTTATTATTATGGAAGAAGAATATGGTTTTTGTTGAGGAAAAACACTTGGGATTTAGTCCCTCTTCCTAAGGGAAGAAAAATTGTTCGATATAGGTGGATCTATCAAACAAAATTTGTAGAATATGGGTTTGTAGACAAGTTCAAAACATGTTTGTTAGCAAAGATTTTTTCTCAAGTACTTGACATTGACTATAATAAGACGTTCACCCCAGTTGAAAAAATGAACCCAATCTCACTCACTCTTTTCATTATGGCAACACATCATTGGAATGTTCATTATATGGATGTGAAGAGTACGTCTCTTCATGATGAAATCAAAGATAAAATATAAATGGAGTAACCATAATGATTTATGGAAGATTCCTCCTTAGTCTAAAACATCAAAAATCTATCTATCATCTCATAAAAGTTCTTCGAGCTTGGTATGCCAAGATGTCCACTGCTTTCTTATTTCAATTAGGTTCACTATATATCATACTAATTTGAATGTTTACATTTTTTGTTAGGATGATTCAATTTTTATTATGCTTCTCTATGTGCATGACCTATTGGTCATAGAAAGTTCCTCATTCACCATCATAGTAGTGAAAACTACATTATTTGACATGCTCTCAAAGACTGACTTGAACTTGTTGCATTACTTTCTTAGGACTAAAATTTCTCAGTAGAACTCTAATATCATTATTTCATGATCCAAGTATATTCTTGATTTGTTTGCACAATTTAACATGACTGAATGTAAGCTAGCTTTGACTCCTTTCATATTTGGTGTAAAGCTTGAGACTCATTATCCATCTCCTTTAGGTGATACTAATTCATATTAATAACTTGTTGGTAGTCTCATATATCTTATGCACACTAGACCTAATATTTTATATACAATGGGAATGGTCTCTAAATTTATTCAAAAACCGCATGATCTACATTATAAAACATGTAATTGGATTTTTCCATACATTCAGGGTACTCATAGCTTCAAGATTCACTATAGAATGAGCATAGATGTTGACTTAATTGGTTATATAGATCTAAATTAGGTTGGTGATATTCAAAATCTCAAGTCTACTTTATGCTATAGTTTTTATCTTGATTCAAGTCTGATTAGTTGGTCAATCAAGAAAAATAATGATATTACCTTATCCTATACAAAGGTAGAATACAAAGATGTTATTAATACTGCCATTGAGGCTATTTGGCTTTAGGGAATTCTCACTAAATTTGACATCCAATTTATATGACCAAAAATTATCTCCTACTATAACCAAAGCATTATCTACATCGATAGGAACCTAATCCTCCATCAATCGACCAATCATATAGAGATTCAATATCATTTTACTCAAAATATCACCTATGAGTAGCGTATTTATCTCCAATACATCCAAATAATGGAGATATTTTCTAATATATTCATCAAATTCTTAACTGAGAGCAAGTATCTTCATTTGTTGGATTTTCTTAGGGTTCAAGCAACTCCATAGTTTTCATCTTATGAAGGATCATCTCTATGTATTTGGTTATATCACCTATATATGTCAAGACCCATTTTTTCAACCCATATAATCTATGCTTAAGCAGGGTTTTTAATGTAGGATTTTTCCCACTATGTAGTTTTACCTATACCATCTAGTTATCTTGCTTTTGTTTAATAAAGGCCATTAGAGAAGATTATCCTACATACATGAGGATGTTAGGACATATCTTTCTTCCACTTATATAATTAACCTTCTTATGTTATTTTTTTCTAATGCTTACTAATACAAATTTTATTGGTGAAGACTAGCTTCTTCTTTTTGATTGTTTCTTTAGGATTTTACTACTTTGTTAATGAAACTAAAAACTAACAAGAAAAATAAAATTACCAATAGGCAAAGATTCTAAAAAATAACTTGTATTGATTCATATTGAATGAATTCCATTAATTAAAAACCCAAACCATGCTTAAACAAGCCTCAACTTGGAAAATAGAGTTGACATGGAAAAATTCAAAAAAATTAAAATATAAAAAAAAATGCTTTTTTTAGCATTTACTATTTATAATAAGTTTCATATGTAAGCATGTGTGGCTTTAAAATTTTTCATAAATATTAAAACTATCCTATGGGATGAAATTAAACTAAAGTTGACATTTGATTTTAAAAATATATAAGTTTTAAAAATATATAAGTTTTAAAAATAGAAAATTATTAAACATTAATTTTTGACCCTCAGAGGATCACGTTTGGCCTCAAAAAATATCTAAATTACCTTAGGTCAAAATCAAATATTTTAAGACAGTCATTTTGGCATGTGGAAGATCTCAAACAAAGTTATGGGTCAAAAGTTATGGCCTCTGGATGGTTGGCCTATTTTTTTCTGCATCATTCTCCTCTAGTTGAGAACAACTCAACACTTGTCATTTGGCCTAATTATACTATTTCAATCTTCTTCAAAACCTATTTTATAATCTAAGTTTTGTCTTCTTGAGGCAGTCCTTCCCACTGCACCAAATAGATGTTATATCTACTTTGCCTTATACTCATTGTCTTTATATCCAAAATCTATGCTATTTTTTCTTTCTTCTTTTTTGGAACATTTTGCTCCCAATATAATTTGTCACCACCATCTTCTCGATGGAATTCATATAAATTTAAACATTAAATAATAAAGATATATCAAAATTCTATGGTAAATTCACCTCATATTCATTATCATTGATTTTATTCACAATTTTGTAAGGCCCAATTTTCTTGTACATCAATTTATTGTGTGTACTTTTTAGAAATGTCTCTTTCCTCAAATAAACAATTACCAACTCTTCTTATTCAAATACCTTGGATCTTCTTCTAACATCTATTGTTGCTTTATCTTTCTCATTACTTTCCTGCAACTTTCTTCTTACTCCTTGCAACTACTACATGTGCTCTGCAAATGCTTTTGGATCATCACTAATTTGATCTATAATTGACTATTATACAAAATCTAAAATAGCCATAGGATTTATCCTATAAATAATTTAGAATGATGACTTTCCTATTTATCTATTCACAAAATTGTTATATACAAACTCAGCTTGTGGTAAATACAAGTCCCATTTCTTGGGTTTCTCCCCCAGTATGCAACCCTATTCACAACTTCTATCTGTCCATCTATTCGTGGGTGATATGTACTATTGAACTGTAGATTAGTACCCATCTTCTTCCACAAATATCTCTAAAAATTATTTAATTTTTTTAGAGTCCTTAGTGAAATTAATAGTTTATGAAACACCATGCAATCTCACAATATCCTTAAAAAATAATTCTACAACTCTAGTGGCATCATTGGTTTTATTATATGCAATGAAATGAATGATTTTAGAAAATTTATCTACAACAACAAAAATTGAATCATTACCTCTCTGTGTGTTTGCCAATCCCAACACAAAGTCCATACTCAAATCAATCCATGGTCTTGTTAGAACCGGTAATGACATATATAATCCAGTATTTTGTGCATGTCCTTTATCCACCTAACATATTATGCAAATTAAAACATACTTTGGCACATGTCTATTAATATTTGGCTAAAATTACTTTTCCTCCATCAAATTTATTGTATTTTCCTTACCAAAGTGTCCAACCAAATTGTGACTATGTAATTCTCTTATTATATTATCTCAAAGAGACCCAACTAGAATGCATAATTGTTTATTTGAAGAGATAACCCTCTTGTATAAGATATTCATCATTAATACTATCTATATCACCTATTAATGGATTCCTATATTGCTCAACTACCTTGCCAAAATATGGATCAGTACCATATAATCCTTTGATAGCTTCAAATCCAACTACTTCACTCACCATAGTAGTTAATAATGCTACCTTCCTACTTAATGCATTGGCTACCTGATTCTATTTTGTTGATTTATGCTTCAACACAAAAGTATACCCCTTCAAGAAAGAAACCCACTTTGCATGCCTATTATTCAACTTCTTTTCTATATTCACATACTTTAAAGCCTCGTGATCTGTAAATAGCATAAACTCCTTAAGAACCAAGGAATGTCTCCAATGTCTTAATGCTTATACAATGTCATAAATTTCAACATCAAAAGTAGAATACTTTTTTCTTACCTCATTCAAATTCTCACTGAAATATGCTATTAGCTTTCCTTCTTGACTCAACACAACATCATTTCTCATAAATAAAGCATCATAATAAACCTCAGACACTTTGTTAAAATCTAGTAATGCTAAAATTGGTCTTTTTATAATTTTCTTCTTCAAAATTTTAAAACATTTTATGGCTGCTATAGTCCATGGAAATTCTTTCACTCTCATGTAATCTATTATTGGTGCTACAATACTACTAAATTTTTTAATAATTTTTCTATAAAAGGTTGCTAAACCATGGAAAATTATTATCTCATTAATGTTTTTTGGAACTATAAATAACAAAAATATCAAACTATTCTACATAAACTTGCACTTATTCAAATTTACATAAAACTTCTCCTTTGTTAACAAATACATTACAATTCTCAAATGTTATAAGTATTCTTCTTTAGTCTTACTGAATATCAAAATATCATGAAAATAAATAACCAAAAACTTACCAATATATTCTCGTAGCTCTGTATTCATCACCCTCATAAATGTACTAGGTATATTAGATAATCTGAAGGGCATCACCATCTACTCATATAAGCCATCCCTAGTCTTAAATGTAGTTTTCTACTTATCTTCTTCATGAATTCTAATCTAATAATAACCACTTCTTAGATCAATCTTGGTTAAATATTTATAATAATGAAATATGGTGTGAAGTTATTATGATTGATGCATGTCATTTATTATTGGAAAAACTTTAGAACTTTGAAATCTACTATAACTTCATTCCCTTTCTTAAACCATGAAATCCGATAAGTATTAGGATGCCTTTCATATTTCATATTAGTTTATCTATCATTTCTTTAAAAACCATATTTTCACAACTATCACCGTCTATAATTACTTTGCATAGCTTTCCACCCAAAGTACATCTTGATCACAACCATATATCACCACCATCTTTATACTGCACTTGTTCCATCCTTGGAGCAATCATGGTTCTTTTCATCATGAGATTCTCTCGAACATCTATTGGTATAACTTCAGTATTGTGCTCTTTTATTTCAGCCTCAACTAGATTTACTCTTTGGTGATCTTCTTGTCTACTTTCCTGATCTTGATAGTGTGGACACTCAAATGCTCTATGACCTTTTTTTCCACATCTATAACAAACATAAGATCAGTGCTAATTCGGAAACCATACTCTAGCACCACCATAACCTCCTCCTCTCTAAAATGAACCTTTATTGGCATTAAATCCACCTCATCCCTTTATTAGAGAGGATCCACCTCTTTTTAGTCAAGTAGATGTCCTAAAATTCTATCTATTTTGTTTTTCTTCTGCCTTCAAAGTTAATTAATAACCTCCTCCATGTTAAGTATTATAAGCATGCTTAATTCATTTTGAATAGAAAATTTCAAACCATTTACATACCTTTCAGCCATCTACTCTTCTATTTCATCATGCTCCACTTTTATGGAAAGCTTATAAAATTCATCTATATACTCTTGTATCCTGTGATATTTTTTCTTCAAATTTTGAAATCTTTTGTATAGGATTTGTGTATTATCCATAGGAAGAAATATTTATCTTAACTTTTTCTCCATATTTTTCCATGAATTAATATTTTCTTTACATTTCTTTTGTCTCTCTTTTTGCAAGATATCCCACCAAATCATTGGATGACCATTCAATTTCATGCATGCAAATTTTACCTTCTTGTCTTCTCTCATAGTCTTTCAACTGAATTTATCCATGCTATTAATCCAATCTATCAACTCCTCTAGTTTAAAACTACCTCCATAATCTAGAACATCAACCTTAATTCCTTCATTATTTCCTTCCAAATTATGAACCATCCTCTCTTCCATCCATGGTGGATGCTCTTGATATTCTTCTTCTTATTGAACTTCTTCATCATGATTTGTGTCTTCCTTATCACCACCTTGTCTTCTCTATTGATTGGTGATAACTTCTATTAATTATTAAAATTTCCTCTACAGCACTTGTATAGTCCAATTCATCTACGCAACACCTCATTGTCCTTTCAACATTATTTACTACTCCAAGATTCAAACATGCTCTAATACCAGATAATAAAACCAAAAACTAACAAGACAAATAAAATTACAAATAGGCCAAGATTCCAAACAATAAATTTTATTTATTTGTATTGAATAAGATCCCATAATTAAAAACACAAACCATGCTTAAATAATCTTCAACTCAGAAAATAGAGTTGACATGCAAAAATTTGAAAAAATTTAAATCTAAAAAAATAGCTATTTTTAGTAGTTGCTATTTATAGTATGTTTTGCATGCAAGTGTGTGCAGCCCTAAAAAATTTATTAAATATCCTAAATGCTAAAATTAGATTTTAAAATGAAATTCAATTGAAATTAATGTTTGGTTCTAAAAATATACAATTTTTTAAAATAAAAATAAATTCAAAAAATTAATTAAATGTTAATTTTGGACCCTCAGATGATCACATTTATCTTTCAAAATATATTGAAATAAAATCAAAGGAAATAGAGCACCTTAGGGAAGAATCAAACTTTTTGATACAATCATTTTGATGAATGGAAGAGCTCAAAAAAAGTTATGGGTCAAAAGTTATGGCCTCCTGAATGTTGGCCTATTTTTTTTGCATCATTCATATAGGTTTTCTTTATGTGTTTGATCATATCGATTTAATCCTCAATTATAACATACTTGACAACTTTGATTCACATAAAAAAATTCTTATACCAGTTTCTACTTACTCTAGTTTTAGAAATATGATTCTTTAAACATATTATCATGTTTATTTCTTTCTTCTAAATAGAAAGTATATACATCGACATAAAAATTTAAAAATGAACCCTCATTTCAATTAAATACAATTTTATTATCATAACTTATGTTCAATCAAATAACTTATGTTCAAACAATAAACCATATTGAATGAACCATAACAAAGTGTATCGCATATGATCATTTAAAAAAATGAGCTTATGACTATTAATTAGCTACCATATATCTATACAGCTTATTTGGACTTAAAATTAAAATCCATTTTCTATAATATACGTTAATTTCAGTGCACAGGGATAAGGATGTATTTCCATAATAACCTAAATCATTAAAGCATGATAATAATTAGTTATTAGCTATAATGACATATATCTAAGCTATTAATTATGAAAGTATTAATTTGTTAACTAATCTAAAAATACCTATTATCAAGATTACCTTACACAATTACATTCTAATTAGTTAAATACATAATTCAAATGGATTTCATTAAACGTCTTGGGAGGGAACACCAAAATCCTAGTTAACATTGGATTCAATGTTGTTGAACCAATATAGGATCAAACAATAAATTCATAGAGTCAGTTTGAACTCAAGGTCATTGTTGACCCATGTGTAAAGACAAGCCTCCATAAAAAAAAAATTTCTAGTCCATGTCCATGAAATGGGTTGCCTTACATATGAATTACGACATCAGATGAAGGCTTGATGTCATTCAGTATATTATTCATAATAAATAAATGTATATAATCTATCTCTTACACTTCAAATCAAGCGTTCATCAATTTTAATGTGGATACATCAAGAGTCACTCACATGGATATTTGGGATATGTTGATCAATTTTGATTGATCATTAACATGCAAAAATATTATAAATAACAAACTCTAAATAAATTTATGTTAAATAGTTATGTAATTAAAAGTCATTAACTACACTAAGAGCATATTATTTAAAAAGTATAACATATCAAACTACTCAATAAAAAGGATTTGATGACTTTAATAACACATACTTAAATAGTAGTTTTATACATCACTTTTACGTTCTATTTTTATAAATTATAAATTATTTAAAATTATATAACCATTGATTTTATGTATACACAATGATTAAAAAAATTATAATTTTTTTTTGAAGTAATAATTCTTATAGATATTGATGAACATTAAAGTGTCGTAATAAAGAATTATCTTATCTATCTTTATAATATATTATTTATAGAAAAACAAAAATTGTCTTGAAAAGCTTCCCTCAAAAAATCAAAGGATAAATAAACATTATAAAAAAACTTCAAAAAATCCTAATCAAATAAAAATGAAATAGAAAAAAATCTAATCAAATAAATAAAATTAAGTTAATTATTAAATTATATATGTTTTTAAGAAGTCCCTAAATTATATATATACATATATATATATATATATATATATATATATATATATATGTATGTATGTATGTATGTATGTATGTATGTATGTATGTATGTATGTATGTATGTATGTATGTATGTATGTATGTATGTATGTATGTATGTATGTATGTATGTATATATATATATATATATATGTATGTATGTATGTATATATGTATATATGTATGTATATATGTATGTATATATGTATATATATATATATATATATATATATATATATATATATATGTATATATGTATATGTATATATGTATATGTATGTATATATATATGTGTATATATATATGTGTGTATATATATATATATATGTATGTATATGTATATATATATGTATGTATGTATATGTATGTATATATATATGTATGTATGTATATGTATGTATATATATATGTATGTATGTATATGTATGTATATATATATGTATGTATATATATATATATATATATATATATATATATATATATATATATATATATGTATATATATATATATATATATGTATGTATATATATAAACAATCAATATATTAATAACATAATCATTGCTATTGGAATGTTGAATATCCAAAACTAAACAAATAAAATTTGATTGTTTATTAAAATGCATCAAAAGATGAATAAATAATTTGATTATTTGTAATGGATTTTCAACTATTAACTACTAGGGTTAAGAAATATTGTTTGGGCTTTTAATGCATCCCTCACAAGCGCAACTACACTTTTGATATACTAAACATAAGTAAATAAGGCCACACATTCCAAAGTCTCATCTAATAAACTGTAAACCCTATAATTGATTGAACACACTTGAAACTAGACAAGGACTCAAGCTCTTTATTTATTTATTTACAAAGTAGTTACTATAACTACAATGAAAGTTAGTATGAGAATTTGTACTATGGAAATGAAACTGGTTTCCATTATTAGACAAGGAATTTATTTTTGATAGATTTTTTCCTAACATTATTCAATGAGAAATCAATAATCCCAATATTGCTCTAGAGGAATATTATAATAACAACCTTATTTGCATGATGAAATTCCATAGTCAACATTATGAGCAGTCATATATAGATATCATATTTCATTTCTCAATTGATTATTTGTTAGTTTATTTCTTTATATATTTTCTTTATTATATGTTATATAGATATTATTTTTCATTTTGCAATAGACACTATTTCTCATAAGGTATTTAGGTGCGATATAAAATATATTTTTACATGATTTTGATATCAAAATTTTATTATTACCAAACAACATTGATAATTTGAGGACATCTCTTTGTCCTCCATGAACAATACAAACATATTGTATCTATACAAAACATTTATATCATAATAAGATTTATATCTTACAAATGCTTTTCTACTGACTCATACTATACATGAGTTACATGAAAATATGACTTGTTATCAATGACATGAATCCATATTGTGGGTGTATACTAGTTTCATTTTTTTCTATGTCTTTTCTTAATTTATTCCACCTAAAAATAGAACTTTCTTTCTTATTGTGTGTGGACCTTTGCCTTTTTTGCTTGTATGACATCATTTTGCCATTTGTGTGTGGTGCTTGACGTTGTGTGTTTATGGAACATTCACATATCCTTTTTATTGGCCTTTGGGCCCTATGTCTACATTATGTACAAATTAAATGACATTAAATGATATTTTTTACATGTTCATCACTTGTTACTATGGTGTCATGATTAATATTATACATTGATTATACATTATATGCCTACTTTGGTGTCATGACACATATCATGCACATCATGTTTATATGCTTCAACGATATATCTCTTTAAAATGTTAAAATTTAATGCAATATTCAAATCCTACGATGCAATATATTAAAATTTTAAGTGCTACTTCATGGTTATATCTTACATTGATTTTACAATTTTCTTTTGAGAAGGGGGGCATCACAATGGATTTGTCTTAAGAAATCAATTATTCATGAGAAAATTTCAGATTTATGGTATTATACAGTTTCAAAAATTATACTATGATTCAGCATTTTCAGAGTATTGGAGCATGTGAGATGCATATGCACTCATTCTTATAATTAAAAGTTGAAAATTTTCAAATAGTTACATGTTTAGTAATTGAAAATTTTAAATGTAATTCAGTATAGTACAAGGGGTATGATACTCATTAATGTTTAAGTTATTATATGACAATTTCAAATTTTATCAAATTCATAAATTTTAAAATTACAAAGTTTCAAATAAAATTTAGATCCATCTACAATAATGTAATTTTAGTCAACATTTAAAAATTATTTTATCATCATTATGTGAATATCATGTCTTCATTGTACATGTTAAATTCAAAATTTAAAGGAGTTTTTATAAATCTTAAATATCTAAATCCTCAAATAATTTCATATATAAAGGATGATCACAGTTTAAATTTAACGGTCATCCAACATTTCCTTTCAAAAGGTAGGATCATTTAATTTAAAAAATTAAAGAAAATGTAAAAAACAAAAATTAACCATAATAAATAAATATATATATTTTTTTAATATTTCTATTTTTTTAAAAGTAAATGGTACTAAGGAAATGGTGCTAAGTAATTTTTTTTTAAGATTGGTCGATCACCTTCGCCAATATGATTTGCATTCATTTTTGTCTCTTAAAGTTATGATACATTGTCAAAGTATAGATAATATTACCGAGCTAGAAATTAACAACCTACTCTTTTAGTTTTAGATGGTACATGATTGATGAAAATTCTCTGAATATAGATAGTTACTAGCATACATATTTTAGATAAATATATGTAAAATACACTGATATATATCATTTTGAATTGTGATTACCTCGAGAATGATATCTATCAGTGTATTATATATAGATTTATCTAAGATATGTATGCTAGTAGCACTCATCATTGTGTAAGATCAAATATCTTTTTTAATAGAAACACATTTTATATAAATATTTAATTAATTTTAACATTAAAAATAGAGAGAAACATAAATATTTATATATAAATATAGATAGAGAGGGAGATGAAAACTATATATATATGACATATATACAATATAACTATAATTTAGAGAACATGGGAAGTAGATCAAAACTATACATATATGACATATATGCAATAAACTATAAATCAGAGAGCATGGGAAGTAGAGAAAAACACCGATATGACATATATGGAATACAAAAATGGTTTTATGAAATTCAAACCGTATACATTTGACATTAAAATGAGAGATAAAAATCAATACATATATGATATATATAAGTAGTATAATTCCATCTGAGTCCATGATATCCTCTAAAAATTTAAGTCTTTCTTCTTCCTCTTTTCTTTTATGTACCCATTTTTCATTCCTCAATTTCTTAAACCTATCATATGTGAATGGCGGTGCAATCCTTAATCCATGTAATGATTTTACACATGATATTTTCATAAATGTCAAACCTTGTCTTTTTGTAACTCCTTTATCAATTGTGGATTTGTCAAGTGTTAAACCATATGATTTATGGGTTATCAATCCCCATGCCAATTTAAAAGGTAGCTGATTCACATGACCTCTTTGTATTGGATTGATAGGAATTGTAGTTGGAGATTCATCAACAAAAGGAATCCCTATGTAGTTATCAAATTGAACCATAACAAATGTAGGTGGTTTAGGGGGTATTAGCCCTGGTTTGTATATAATGCTTTGAATATATCCAAGTGCACCATTGACCAAACATGCTTCTATCTATAAATTTGTGGTGATCATCACCTTTACACCAACACCAATGAACAATTCAACTTTTAATTGTTCATCATCTAGTCCCATAATAGTATTGTTTTGTTCTCTAGTTGTAATGCTTTAGGCAATAGTTTGATTTAATGCATAAAATTTTCTCTTATTATGTTGACACACATTCTCATTTGTTGGAAAAAATGCATATGTTCATTAAAATCCTCTTTTTCAGTTATTTGAAGTGAAGCATATGTTCTTGTCATCAACAACTGGCAGACGTTAATGGTTGGATTGGCATCTCTTAGATTTGTTAGAAGTTCTTGAAACTATTGTAATTCTTCAATTTGACCCTGCTGTCTAAAAACATTATCGAGTGTAATAAAAGTTAAAAATATTTCCCATAATAATTTTGATTATCTTGTACTTGCATATGGAGGTCTATCCATTATTGAAGATAACTATCCCAAATCCCCAACAAAAATTATTGACCTTCCACCAAAGCACATATCAACATTTTCTAAAAATGCTTGGTAGAGTCAAGAACGTATATTTTCAAGCATCTTTAGACCTATAAAGCTCATCTCATCAATCAAAAAATATATAACATGTTTAATTTCTTCTTGAAATGTTGTTAACCTTATTCCTTCTAGTTTTTAAAAATCTAATATAGGAATTTATAAGGTTGTATGTATTTTTGATGTACCAATGTTAAATTTGGTAACTCATGATGGAGTAAGTAGTAGAAGGGGGCAACACTATGGTTGTGATAACTCTAGAAGTGCCAATTTAATCCCTCTAATAAGATAATATTTTCTTGTTCCTGCCATTCCTTAGATTATCAGATGTAATGGAGATGTATATTATCCTTGATTATAATGTCTTATAATTATATCAAATGCTAATTTTTATTTCTCATTCAGGATTTCATAACAAAAATTAGACTATGTTTAATCCATAGCAAGTAAGCTATTTTCTTTTGCTATGCTTACAAATTTGATAGATTTTTTCATTTGTTCTTCACCCAGGTAATTTGAATCCCAAATTATCTGTCTATCAATATCTCTTCCACTCAACATATCAATCTCAGAAACATGTAGATATTTTTTTTGATATAGGACTAATATTATCCCCCACTCATGTTTTGTTGTATTCTATTGGATAATGTCATCATCTTCATCCTCTTTTTCTTGTTGAATGTCATTGTTTATTTCAATCCTTCACTCTATATGAAAAGGATTATTGAAATTTACCCCAATTATATTTTATTATCTCCTCATCTTGGCCAATGCCTATCTCAATATCATGAAATGCTTTCTACAATAATAACTCTGACCAACAAAATCTACAAATTTCTAACTATCTTGTTCTGGGATCCAATCATAACATGTGTGATTGACATCACTAAGTACCTCTTGACTTTTAAAAGGTCATTTGCCCTTACCCTCATTTAGTTTGAGCTATGTCTTTAAGAATTACATATCTTAAATATGAATAAACCACATAGGGTAACCTTTAAAGCAAGGCATCATTAATATTTTCATCTAAATTCAATAAGATGAATATGTAATCATATCAATGCTTAATTTTATTATATCCCTTCTATTTAATCTATCTTTAACAAGACCACATTCACAACTTAGTTTGCATAAGTCGTTATGAAAAGGATTCAATAATATCTTTCAATGTGTATCTCTTATTTTCCAAATTCACATTATTAATATATATATATATATATATATATATATATATATATATATATATATATATATATATATATATATTTGTTTTTGTTTAATTAAAAGACTTATAATAGTGTAATTCTCATATTTACATCACATAAGCAATATATGTTGGAGAATTCTAATAGGGAAAACTTCCAAAATCTTAGTAATATACATTATACATTTTTGTGTCCAAAAATAAAGAAACAAAGAAAAGGAGCAAATAAAAATAATCATAAAATATTTTAAAATGAACCATAAATATATCAATAATATCCAATTTAATCATAGAATAAAAAATTGATAAAATATTAAAATAATTCAATTTTATAATTAACAAATAGTTATAAACTATTTTTTTAAGATTCTTGACATACATACATATCCTTTTTAGAATTCAAAACACGTCTCTCTCTAAATCAAATTTTACTGTTCAAAATCTTAAAAATAATCCTTCATTATTGAAACTCAATATGAAGAAGCTTGCCATACTCCAGTCCCAAGCTTGGATCTAATTTCCCATACCCACTAAGTAGAATATTATTATTAAGACATTAGTACGGGAGAATGCAATGCATGATTTGATCTGATATGGAATTTGTATAAGACTAAACATATTCTTGGAGGAAACAACACAACCTCCAATCTGTAAATGGGATCCTTCACTTAATTTTGTTGGTAAATATATAAAATTATTAGAATCCAAATTCTAAAAATATGGTTCTCAAATTTGAATTTTAAGTTATATAATGTTTTATATGCTAAAGTGAAAGTGACGATAAATATTATAATGAAATTAAAAACTATCAACATAATAAATTATCAATAGGCCAAGATCTATAAAAATAACCAGTATTCATTCATATTAAATGAATTGATATAATTACAAACCTAAACTGTGATTAAATAAGCCTCAACTAAGAATTTAGATTTGACATGCAAAAATTCAAAAAAATAAAATCTAAAAAAAATGTCAATTTTTAGTAGCTACTATTTATAGTATGTTTCGCATGCAAGCACATGCATCTCTAAAGATCTTATTAAATATACTAAATGATAAAATTAATCCACTGAATGAAATTCAACTAAAGTTGACATCCAGACTTAAAAATATACACTTTTTAAAAATAAAAAATTCTTGAAAAAATCATTAAACATTAATTTTGGACCCTAAGATGATCATGCATGGCCTCCAAAATATATTAAAATTAGTTCTAAGTGGATAGAGAGACTTAAGAGAATATCAAACTTTTGGAAATAGTCATTTGGTACATGAAAGAGCTCAAACAGAACTATGGATTAATAATGATGGCCTCTAAAAAATTGGCCTGTTTTTTCTCCAACACATTATCAATCAATAGTGTATAGAAAAATAAATAAAACAAATATCTAATTTATTAGAAATGAATATGTACACTATTTTAAAAAGAAAATATTTTTAATGGTTGCCTATTTTTATATTATAACAATTAAATTATTATGTACATAAGAATTTAATAGAAAAATTTGAATTTTATTTTTAAAGTAAATATTTGTTTATAAAATGAGAAAGATTATAATATCATTGAACTTTCAAATATTAAGATAGTAATAATTTACAATACAATTAACTATTAGATATATATTTGAGATAAATTTATATAAAATATAGCAATAAATATCATTTTCAAGGTATCTATTTTACAATAGCAAAAATCTATAATATAATTAATTATTAATATACATATCTTAGATAAATCTATTAAAAACATATCAATAATCTTGAGGCATCTTTTCATAATATCATCTATATCATATTGAGTTGTGAATATATATATATATATATATATATATATATATATATATATATATCTATAATATAATTAATTATTAATATACATATCTTAGACAAATCTATTAAAAACATATCAATTTCCTGAGGCATCTTTTCATAATATCATCTATATCATATTGAGTTGTATATATATATATATATATATATATCTATAATATAATTAATTATTAATATACATATCTTAGATAAATCTATTAAAAACATATCAATTTCTTGAGGCATCTTTTCATAATATCATCTATATCATATTGAGTTGTGAATATATATATATATCAAAAATCTATAATATAATTAATTATTAATATACATATCTTAGATAAATCTATTAAAAACATATCAATTTCTTGAGGCATCTTTTCATAATATCATCTATATCATATTGAGTTGTGAATATATATATATATATATATATATATATATATATATATATATATATATATATATGCGCACACACACACACACACATTAGATAAATTTATATAAAATATACCGATAAATATCATTTTCAAGGTAATTTTTCTACAATAGTAAAAATTTATAATATAATTAATTATTAGTATACATATTTTGGATAAATCTATTAAAAATATATCAATATTCTAGATGTATCTATTCCTAATAGAATATATATCTCAAAAATAATATCTTTCAATATATTTTACACACACACACAACTACTAATGAGATGTGGGTGAGTTAGTAAAGTAGTTTGATTGTTTCAAATTCAGTTGAAATTTAAATCTCATTAAGGTATTTGAGGTCGAATGACTGCCATTGATATTCTAGAGTCGAATATGGTGATATTTAGTATTTTGGGGTTAGATGTGGATGTTTGTTGGTATTCTTGGATTGATTGTAGCCATTATTAGTATTCCCAAACTAGTTGTGGCCACTATTAATATATCTAATAAATGTGATAAATGATCACATAAAATTTTGAATACCTGATTATATTCTAAACCACTTTGTAGCTTTAGTAAACAATGAATATCAATAAAAAGATATATTATATTTAATATTCTATGACTATATTATACTATATTATAATACATTATTTAATATAATACTAAATTATATAATATTATAATATAATTAAATTATAATACAATATATATGAAAAATATAATATATATTATAATTACAGGCACCTATAAAATATTTTATTATTAAATAAATAAAATTATCACAACAAAATTATAATTCACCATCATATTATTAAATAATTACCAACCTAAATAAATAAATTATTTTATATCTAAATAAATATAATTCACTTACCATATATTCAATATGGTAAATATATAATTAAATTTGTAAGTAAATAAATAAATAAATTATTTTATTTTGAGGCAGATAAAATTGCCACAAAAAATTAAAATGATAGATATATAATTTTTTTTTTAAATTTTCGAAGTAAATAAAATTACTAAAATAAAATTATAATTCACTTATCATGTTATTAAATAATTACGGATCTAAATAAATAAATAATTCACTTATGTTTTTTAATTTGGTAGTTTTTAAAAGAATTGAAAGTTGATACACCTCCCACCCCTTACCTCGATAGGTATAATTTATAAGATAATTTTCACATTTAATTTGATGTCCATTTAATTATTATTGAAATTTTTTATTTTTTTGTTAAATTGAAAAAAGTGATTAAAAAATAATAATATTTTGGATAATAAAAAAGTTTAGAACTTTTCTATTACAATTTTATTTTTTGAAATTGATATAATAATACAATTAAAAAATTACTAAAAACTATAATAAAATCATTACCTAATATTGTAAGCAATTAATCCAAAAATAAATCTCAAAATCAAATATCTTTTAACATTACAAAAATAAACATATTTAATATGCCGTAAAATTATTACTATTGTATAAACCTAAATAGTGGATAACAATCTCTGAACAAGTCGTGTCAAAATTTATTAACGGTGGACCACAAAACCCCCCACATCAACATTCATCCGAAAACTACACTTTCTAATCAACAAATAAACATTAAATAGTAGTTAGTTTCAACAAGTCTAAAATCATTTTTTATTAAACAAAAATTCAATATGACAAATTGGGACACGGCGGAATTTCTTCCATGGATGAAACAGAGATTAAATACTATCCAAAGTCACATTATTATCATAATCATAATAACATAGTCATCAAGTCATCTTTGTGAATATGTCTAAACTAGAAAGCTGGTTAATAATACGTATGAAAAGATTGTGAACGTAGTTAATCACAGGAATCATGATTCAGATTTAATGGGGCCCAACATTCTGATTGCGTTTATTTTCACAGAATATTTGACTAATAAGTTACAAACTCTTACTGCTTTGGATGGTTTGATGGATACTCTAATTCACTTTTTTAATTGATCTATTTACAAATTAATTTATTTAAGTTTTTAAAATTGAGAAATAAACCTTTTGATTTTTTAATCAAAATTACTTGATATTAAGTATAGCTTTTTTTTAAACATAATGTTAAAGACTAAAAGGATGGCCTTATGGAGGGGGTAATTAGGTGTTATTTTTATGGTTAAAATTATTATATAAATATAAATGTAGAGATTTTGGGAATCATATTTTTCCTTTTTCCTATTTAATAACATGTTTTTCATTTATTATGTACGATGAATTTGTTATTATTGTTATTTGAATTAAATATTATGTACGATGAATTTGTTATTATTGTTATTTAATTTAAATATCCAAAAGAAAATTTGTCATAGTAACTAGTTTAATATAATTGTAAATTCCAAATTTGTGATATTTGTCATAGTAACTAGTTTAATATAAACCAAGGGGTTGAAACGAATATCATTAAAAGTGATTTTATTATTTGTCTTTCGATACTTTTAAGAAAGAACTCTAATCTGACTTTTTAAGCCACACATTGTATGCATCATAATATGCCACTTAAAATTTTTGAATAGAAAGTGAAGTAGTAGTGTAGAGACCATATCCTATCTTAAAACACAATTATTATTTTTTGTTTAATAGTTGTCTTTGAGTATAACTCAGGGATACTTTATCCTATCAGATATCATTTGTCAATCGGGCAAGCATCTAAAAATATGGGTTAGGCATTTATTATCCTTTGCCAAATGGACAAGCCAAAATTCATACGGGTTAGACATCTATTATCTTATGCCAAATGGGCAAGCATCTAAACATATGGGTTAGGCATCTACATATGTCTAGGTTTTGCTCTGAGCATATACTTGACTCATCAAGATCAATCGGATCATGAGTCACTCATTGTTCACCACTCATCTCTACTGGATAAGCATCGAGGTCGTCATGACATGAGTATAAAACATATAACAACTAGTCACATTTTACTTTGAAATTTGGCCTAAAGCTTCAGTACCTACAACGAAACAACTGGGATCCTTCTAAGTATATCACATAATTTTTATCTTTGTTTTGTTTATCCAAACTAGGATCTTATTATAATGGTCTTGCCTTTTTATTTAACTTTAATCTTGTTTAGCACACAACTCCAACCTCATCCTAATCACTTGCATGCTCGAAGCGTCATTCACTTTCAAACCTATCTACATACTTGCTTCCAACTAAAATCAAAGTGTAGTATACATGTAGTTCTATTTTGTACTCTTAGTTTCATGTGAACTGTAGATTTGGATATGCATCCCTTCTTAAGGCCCAATTCTCTAGACAGTTTCTTTATAATTGTTACCCAAATAAGAGTGTAAAAGTATCAGTTTAAGTGACTGAATACTTTTTTAACTAAACTAACCCTAAATCTTAACAAAAAATATAATTAAACATTTGCAAGCTACATCCCCCCTTTCTACTTTTTATTTACATCAATAATGTTTTAGATCCTTGCTTTAGACAACCTAAATTGTATAATTGTTGTTTCCAAAATTTTTTTATCTAAGAGTCATATGACTGGTGGTTTCATGATAATAACCAGTTTAACACTTTCAATCCTTGTTTTTATTTCTCATTTTCAGTGGTACCGAGTTTTGAGAAGGAAATGTAATTTTTATATTTCTGTTTCATCAGTTCCCAATTTAGAATCATTTAAGGTAGTTTAATTTATTTTGATGAAAACTGATCTTACACTGCTCTGTAGCTATCAACAAACTATAGAGACCTATCTAGATCATTCATTCCTTGTAGCCCTGTTTTCCCTATTTATTGGCAATAACTCCTTTTAGGTTAACTCAATCATGAAAGTAAAACCATTTCTGGATACCCATTAATCCCTTCTATAACATACTGAAAAATATCATGAGGTTACTTTGTACAGAATTGTACATCCTTTTTTAAGCCATGTTCTAATTAGCCCTCCTTGTGTGCAAAATGCCTTGTCCAGAGTAAAGTATGGACTTTCTAGTCAAACCAAGCATCATTCCAGATACCCATTATCTTCTTACAGGTGAATCAATTGTTTGTTAGTGCACTTCTTTGGAGAAATCCACTTTTCCTATATTGGCCTATGCGCTTCATCTCACATACACCTAGGATCCACTTGGCAATTGTTCTTTTCCATAATTATCCATACTATAGCACCTTGAAACCACCTCCAATAGTTTGATAACATCATCAAGGTTTAGATTACAAAGTTTCAAGAGTTTTCAAACATTTAAACTCATTTTGAGGGTTTGATGCTAATTCAGGGTTTTCCCATGACTGTCACAGGCCGAGAGCATATTAATTTTGCTGGTTGTGTTTTAGCCAGTTTCAAGGGTTATAATAACTTTTATAGGGTCTGTCTTGATGCCCCACACCTTCTCCAATCATCCTCTAGGTCATATCGATCCCCTATACCTTCCAATGCTTAATATCTCAGTGTCTTTTGACTGTATTTGTATGACAGTCAGCAGGGTTCTTGATTTTCTTCTTTAGCACAATGATCAATACGCTTTCAAGGTATGTATGATCATGTCAATAGTTTAAAATATTTCCCCATTCTTATTCTGTATCAAATAAGGCTTGATCTATCCATTTACTATACAAAACATGTAATTTCCTTAACATTGCATGTATACTGTAACCTACAGGCCTGAATTCCAACTGTGGAGTTTTTGGATATTAAAGGGGTTTTTAATGCCTATTTATTCTTCATTTATGTTTCTACTTGCCTTATAGAATTGTATCCATGTCATTACAAGATTTATGCAAAGAATTTCACGTGGATTTACTTAAGACAGTGCGCTGTAGTTTTGAATTCCTGAATATCCTGTTTAGGCCTATTTAGGCTTTTTATAACATTCCAAACTCCTTAAAACCTCTTTATCACATAATACCACTTTTATATTGTTCCCAATATACAAAATAATCAATATTTTACAATGTTCTTATATAAAATCATCACACACATTCACATACACACATTCACAGATCTGTCACCAGAATTGCAATAAAGAAACCATAACATGAAACAAAACATTAATTCTTTCTTGATCAACTAGAAGACTTATAGGTCAATATCAAGGTCTCATGGATTTCAAAGCCTTCTTTTCTCCTTCACATATTCTCTTGTCTTTAATCAAATTTGCTCCTTCTCTTTGATCTTATCATCTCTTGAGTGAGGTCCTCCCTCACTAATTCTCTTCTCTATTCTTCCTTCTTTCCCTTGAATGAGAGTACTTTTACTCTGTGTCCTTCTTCTCGTCTACGCCCCTCTCATATTTTTTTTCTCTTCTCCTCCTCTCTTCTTAATGAATTCTTCTTTTTTCTCTCTTTTAAAGAATCTTTCTTCCAACTTCTACGCCCAAATTGGGCTTAAGGCAAAACCAAATGCTATTTATAAGTTTTAACAATATACTAAGGTTGAAAATAGTTTCAACCATTTCCCCTTGATTTTCTCAACAGCCTAACCATCACTTTTTACCTTTTCACTTTCACTTTTGGATAATTACATTTACTCTTAAGTTGAAAATTTGAAATCTACACAATTTCAAGGGAAAACAAAAATTTGAAATATCATTTGAATTTGCATGTTCAACTAATCCTCCATGGTGCTATTGTAGATGCTCCTGCATCATACTCTCCCTCTAGAAAAGATTTGAACCTTAGTTCAAATGAGATGCTTCCTCCATGCTTTAGTCTTCACTATATACCTAGATCCCATGGTCTTGTTATCAATGCCAATGTTTGTCTTTGTTTGAAATAGTCTTTGTCTTTCATCTTGTTGTTCTTCCTCGTCTGTTAAGTTCTTCTCCTCATCTCTTTCTCAGCTGTCATCTCCCACTTCCATGCTTCTTCTTCTTCATACATATCTTCTAGATCTTCTTGTTGTTCTTCTTGTTTCATAAGCTTCTCCAATGACTCATGTATGTCATTCACTTCAGCAACCTTCATACCTGCATACAAAACATTCAAAGCCACCTTAGAATCAAAATATTTAGGCGATGAAGCCTCTTGGCTATCTTCACATGCTTGCTCTTTGACCAAAACTGCCTTGGCCTCTTTTCTTTGCTCTTGTCTTGTTTCACTTTTCCCAATGGTGTCTTCACCATGGCTTGTACCTTCATTCATCTCTCTTGAATAACCAAACAATTCCTCCAACATCTTCAACTCTTCCTTTAGTGAGATCTCATCTATCTCACTATTCTCTTCATCAAACTTGGGCTCATCACTCACAAAGATTACTTGCCCTTTACCTCTTATCTCATATTTTCTTAACTTGTCTTCACATAAACCAACATCTTCAATATACTTATCAAATACAATTGAAGCACCCTTACCTTGTGTCTCCTTGCTCTCTTCAACTTCTCTTTGAAGCCATCTTGTTTGTTTCTTGCATTCAATGAGGCATTGCCTTGCTGCATACTCTCCCCTTTCCTTATCCTCCATCCATTTGGAACTCTCCTTGCTGCATATTAGTCCACAGAGCCACTTTCCATTGCTCATTTCTCATGAAAAGATCATTAAAGGATTCAAAAACAGCGTCATAAACAAATTGTTTACCTTTTACCTCTTTGGTATACCTCTCAAAAAAAAATGTCTTCATGGAATGCTTCTTCCATACTCACCATCTCTCCTTCATTCTCTTGCCTGCTTGAATCACCTTCAATCCTCTTCCATTGAATTCTTGGTGTCACTGTCTCAACACTCACATCTTCTATCTTTGCCTTCTTAGGCACCCAGATTTGATTCTTCTTCTTATCATTTGTCTTCACAAGCCATTTAGGCATCATATAACCATGCTCTTGTACCAACACTTTCTGTTGCTTGGGAGTTTGCTTCTTCCACCATTTAGGCATCACATATCCATGGTTAATTGAAAACTTCACTTTTCTCTTTGCTTCTTTATCATGTATATCAACAGTTCCATGCTTATAAGACAAATCAATTTTTGAACTCACCTTTACCTTCTTAACGGGCTGTTCCATTAGTTCTTTGACTTGCATAGCTTCCTGATTATTTGTACTTTCTTCTTCCTTTATGCTTGGCTGTTCTCTTTCCTCTTCTTGGCATTCAATGGCATCATGAAATTCAGCTTCATCTTCTACCTCTTCTCTTACTTGTATGGGTTCTTCAACACCTCCTTTATGCATTAACCAATGCATATCTTCTTTCTTATCAACAACAGCAGACTTTTTCTTTCCTCTTACACATTCACTTGTGTACTTGGTGTCGTCTCTTGCACCAATCTCTTCATTCTTCAAGGCCTTTCTTTTGACCTTCACAAGGCTGCTCATACCTACAATTACTTATGCAAATACAACATTAGATATAAAAACAAGAGACCATAATGTCTCCATGAGTGTCCTCTTAATGGACATTCTCATCTTTCCAAGTGCTCTTCCTGGCACTTCATCATTTCTTTCTTCTCTTCTCTTGTTCTCCACAATGAGAACCTTCTTCACCACCTCTTCATCTTGCTGCTCACTTGGTAACCTTCTTATCTTCTTCAAGCCTCTATGGGCTTCTCTCTTCATGGCAATCTTCTTTTGCCTTCTTCTCCTTTTCACTAGGAGATCTATTGGCCACTTCAACCTCCTCCTTATTGGCCATACCCATGCTTGCTTATCCATCTACATCCAAGACTCATATTCATCTTTAATCTTAGCTAATTCTCTCTTCAAATTAGTAATCTCTTTATCAATTACAAAACTGTTCATACCTCTCTTCTTCCTGATCCTTGCTTCCTTCTTGGTGCCCTCTTGTATCTTGCTGCTCTGTACTGCCTTCAACAATACTTCCATTTTTGAGATCTTCACCCAAGTCTTTTCCACCTTGGTCTCTTGATCCCTTGTCTCACCCAAGCCTTTTCTCCTTGACTGGTCTTTTGACAATCTCCTTGATCTCACCTAGGCCTTTTGTATCCTAGTCTTTTGATCCTTTTATCAATCCTGCAACAACTCTTTATACAACACTTCATCAAATACAAATCACAAGTCCAAGATTACCTTGCTTTGGATCTTCTTCTTGAGAATTCACTTTCTCTTCTTATTTTGAGCTCTCCAAGCTTCAAACTCCATCCTTCACCTCAATTAAGTCTATTTCACCTTAGTCTTTTGGCAAACTATCCAATCTTCTTCTTTGATCTTCACTAAGCCTTCCTTGGCTTCTTCTCTTCTTAAGCCTTAATGGCTTGGCTGCCTGAACCTACAACTTCTTCACTTGATTGCTTCTCAACACAATAAACTTAACTCAAATAGCAAAGATTACTCATACCTTTTCTCCCCTGGGTCTTCTAGTGCTTTGTCCTGCTGATCCTCTTACCAAATCCTATAACAAATCATTAGAAATCACAACCAACAACAAGTTACCAATTCCCAAGAGCTTCAAGATCTGATACCAAATGATGAAAATTGATCTTACACTACTCTGTAGCCATCAACAAACTATACAGAGCTATCTAGATCATTCATTCCTTGTAGCCCTATTTTCCCTATTTATTGGCCATAACTCCTTTTAGGTTAGCTCAATCATGAAAGTAAAACCATTTATAGATAACCATTAAGCCCTTCTATAACATACTGTAAAATCTCATGAGGTTACTTTGTATGGAATTGTACTTCCTTTTTTAAGCACTATTCTAATTAGCCCTTCTTGTGTGCAAAATGCCTTGTCCAGAGTAAAGTATGGACTTTCTAGTCAAACCAAGAATCATTATAGATACCCATTATCTTCTTACATGTGAATCAATTGTTTTTTAGTGCACTTCTTTGGAGAAATCCACTTTTCCTATATTGGTCTATGCTCTTCATCTCAGATACACCTAGGATCCACTTGGAAATTGTTCTTTTCCATACTTCTCCATACTATATCACCTTGAAACACCATCTAATAGTTTTCTAACATCATCAAGGTTCAGATTACAAAGTTTCAAGAGTTTTCAAGCAATTAAACTCATTTTGAGGGTTTGATCCTAATTCAGGGTTTTCCCATGACTGTCATAGGCCGAGAGCATATTAATTTTGTTGGGTGTGTTTTAGCCAGTTTCAAGGGTTCTAATCACTTGTCTAAGGTCTATCTTGATTCCCTACACCTTCTCCAATCATCCTCTAGGTCATATCAATCCCCTATACCTTCCAATGCTTAATATCTCAGTGTCTTTTGACTGTATTTGTATGACAGTCAGCAGGGTTCTTGATTTTCTTCTTTAGCACAATGATCAATAAGATTTCAAGGTATGTATGATCATGTCAATAGTTTAAAATATTTCCCCATTCTTATGCTGTATCAAAGAAGGCTTGATCTATCCATTTACTATACAAAACATGTAATTTCCTTAACATTGCTTGTATACTGTCACCTACAGGCCTGAATTCCAACTGTGGAGTTTTTGGATATTAAAGGGGTTTCTAACACCTGATTCTTTTTCATTTAGGTTTCTAATTGCCTTATATACTTATCTCCATGTCATTACAAGCTTTATGCAAAGAATTTCATGTGAATTTACTTAAGACAATGGGCTGTAGTTTTGAATTCCTAAATATCCTGTTTAGGCCTGTTTAGGCTTTTTATAACATTCCAAACTCCTTAAAACCTCTTGATCACATAATACCACTTTTATATTGTTCCCAATATACAAAATAATTAGTCTTTTACGATTTTATTATAGAAAATAATCACACACATTCACATACACACATTCACAAGTCTATCACCAGAATTGCACTAAAGAAACCGTAACATGAAACAAAACATTAATTATTTCTTGATCAACTAGAAGACTTATAGGTCAATATCAATGTCTCATGGATTTGAAAGCCTTCCTTGATCCTTCACACATTCTCTTGTCTTTAATCAAATTTTCTCCTTCTCTTTAACCTTATCATCTCTTGAGTGAGGTCCTCCCTCACTAATTCTCTTCTCTATTCTTCATTCTTCCTTCTTTCCCTTGAATGAGAGGACTTTTCCTTTGTGTCCTTCTTCTCTTCTATGCCCCTCTCATATTTTTTTCTTCTCTTCTCCTCCTCTCTTCTTAATAAATTCTTCTTTTTTCTCTCTTTTCAAGAATCTTTCTTCCAACTTCTCCGCCCAAATTGGGCTTAAGGCAAAACCAAATGTTGTTTGTAAGTTTTAGCAATAAACTAAGGTTGAAAATAGTTTCAACCATTTCCCCTTGATTTCCTCAACAGCCTAACCATCACTTTTTACCTTTTCACTTTCAATTTTGGATAATTACATTTACTCTTAAGGTGAAAATTTGCAATCTACACAATTTGGAGGGAAAACCAGAATTTGAAATATCAGTTGAATTTGCATGTTCAACTAGTCCTCCATGGTGCTATTGTAGATGCTCCTACATCAAATTTCCTTATTTTAATTAGTGTTGTTGACCAATAGGAATTATCCCACCCCCTGGTCTTTATGACATGACATGGTTCTTATTTCTCTCCAACAATTTATAGGGATGATGTCTAGACATCATTTTTGTAGCTGTGTTACGTTATGGATGCAGTAAATCAAAACTAATGGCATTATCTAAAAACATTAGTGAAAGACACTACTTAATATCAAACACTGTGTAGTTTTGTTTTAACCTTAAGTTCCTGGTATAAGTTGAGATTTAAAAAGTAAATAATATTTGAAATAAATTAATGCATTATATTTCAAAAATAAATTCTTGAGTAAGAATGTAGAAAACAAATATGTAACATGATCTTCTGGTTTAGTCCTTATGTTGATCTTCAACAATATTATTTTGGACAATTATATCTTTAATCTATTTAGGTAAACTTTTATAAAAACAATAACTTATACATAAAAATTGATTGAACTTGAATATATATAAATCTTTTATACGTTTGAAAGGAAGATTTAAAATTGAGGGTTAAACTCTCAATGAATAAAATATGTTATCATATTATTTTAATGATGATACAAAAATATTTTATTTTCCAATAAAGAATGAGACAAAATTAGATTTTTCAACCATTTCTACGAACAATGTAAATTAATATAACAATTTTCAAGTTGTTTTTATAAAAATCATTATAATAGTATTCCAAAATATAAAATGATTAATCTCTTACTAGAATTTTAAACTGCACAATTATAATTATAAATATTTTCAATAGTCTTCTATGTATACAAGTATAAAATCAATTATAACGAATCTCTAAGCAATTCATTGTAAAATAACTTCTAATTACACAAATTATGAAATTTTAAATTTATTTCTAAGTAACATAATGAAATTTTGAATAGAATATCATTCTAGTTATAACATATGAATTTCATAAATTGTTTTTTTTAACATTTTGTAAAGTATAACAAATATTAAAATAAAAAATATAGATAACATATAAATTTGCTAATTTGGTATATTCTCAATAGATCAACCTAATAAAAATTTTGGCCCTCATCCAATCAATCATGTAACATTATGTAATTACATTTATTACATGGTATTTTAATTGCAAAATGAATAACGTTATATTTTTTCTCTTATAATTTAGATCATTCTCATTTAGTTTTCTAAAATAAATAAAAAGCATTATATTTTCCTTTTAAATCATTTTTATTTAGTTTTCTAAAAGTAAAATATTATATTTTTCTTACCATTTAAATCATTTTCATTAGCTTTCTATTATTTTTTCCTTACAAATTAAATAAAATAGTATATTTACCATATTCACAGGGATTTTCAAGTTCAGTACTTCTTGTTTGACTTTGTAGAGGGGTTTTTTGTGCTTGTTGAAATCCTTGAATAAAATGGAAATGTTGTTCCACTTGACTTGAAATAGGTGATAGCAAGGATTATGTGGAGGCAATGAAGAAGGTGAAGACCCACTCCCTCTTGCTTAAGATGCCAATCTTTTCACCTTAATGCGTTGAATCTCCCTCCTAAAATGTCGACCTTCTCTCTTTTTTTCCCTCTACTCCATCATTTGTCCTCCCTTTCTACTTTGGTCCTCATGCATTTATAGCCTTTTATTTACCCAAAATTTATCCTCTCTTTCCACTATCATTATTTATGTCTAGATTTTAACTTGAATCAAAGGTTTTGACTATCTCTTTATGTGGCAATTGATGGTTTTTAACTAGCCCTTTATGTGATAGTTCCTTTTTGCATTGTGTTGGTGCATTTATTTGTTTTATTGCATTTAATTTTAGTTATTATTTTTTATTTATTATTTTGGTATGCGAATTACTTATTGTAATTAGTTTATTATGATTATTAATAATTTACACCAAATACGATAAGTTTGCTTAGCTAGTAGTTAACTTAGACACTTATATTGTTACAGTGGAGTTACACTCCACTATTCAAGGTAAGATAGGGTAAGATTGTTTAATTAATAGTCAACTTATGTTGATCATTTACATAAGTTGGACACATGTCTTGTTAGTGTGGAGTTACACTCCACTATTTATGTTGACAGATATCAGTTGAACTATCATGTTGTGTGAGTTCTCTGATTTTTATCATGCATGTCTTGCTCTATATAAATAATGGCTATTTATGTCTTTCATATCAGATTAATATTGAATTATCAGAGTAATTAATCATATTTGAGTTATTATTCATTTCTATTATTGTCTCAGATATATAGTTATTGTTTATTATTATTATTTTATCTTTTATTTATGCTTTCTATAAGATTCATTAGATCATGTAGCTAATTTTAACATTGTACTAGTTCTATCTTGAATCTACAGATTGTTAAATATTAAAGAGAAAAATGTCTAGATATAGGATCAATTTTTTTATTTTGTATATAGGCATAATTAGAGATTTGTAAAAAAAATTAATCTCACCATTGAGTTCAGAGTGCTCGAGATAGTTAAAAACATATAAAATTTTGTCTAAATTGGGTACAAGAGGCGAAATTGGTAAGGGTTTGATCCATAAGAATCATGTCCAAATATAGTGGGTACCTAAAAAATAAAGAATTTTTAAGCAAAATGGACCTCACAGTTGCATTCAAAAGACATCAAAACCTATAGATCCATATAAAATTTATCCAATTTGGACATAGTCACTATGGAAGACAAATCTTTTTTCCTCCCAAATAAGACCGTACAGAATATATGGACCTTTTTTTTTTGTAGGCCTCATGGATCAATAGGAAGATCTGAAAGGGAAACTTTGAAAGCCTACCATTTGAACATCGAGAGGTATTTCTGAGTAATATTTTTTTGAAGTAGCTTAAAATTTCATGCTCTTTGTTGTTGTACTTTTAGTTTTTTCCAAAAATTTTTAGAATTTTTTATAATTTTTTATAATTTAGATTTTTATATATCAACTCTTGCCCATCCTCATTTTTGCAACTTCAGAAGTTCATAAATTCCACATATAACGTTGAATTGAGGTCTCATTTTTTTTAAAGTTAATATTTTTTTGATCACAACACATTGGTGTAGAAATTTTTATAATAAAGTGCATATGTTTTCATACTTTTAGACTAGAGGGCCTAAATGTGTTTTTTATAAATTGAAAAAATTATAACCCAGCCTTGTAATTACACTCAATTTTAAAGTGACCAAACTAACTGTTGGGTGGGATAAAACTAGGTAATTCATGGGGATTTTATGGTGTGTTCTTTACTTTGATTTTTATTTTGTGACAATTTATTTTTGATTACATCATGAAGAATATTAAGTTATCATTATTAACAACATACAACTATAATACATATAAATAGAATGTTATAATATACTCTTTACATAACAACTCTTATTACTCCACCAACTAATACAAAAGAGTTACAACACATTTTCTTTGGAACTACTAATGTAATTGGATTCATTAGGTCTTACATGTCTTTAGATTTAAATTTCCATCTTGACAAATGTACACATCTAAAAGAGGTTTGGCTTAAATTAGCATCATTGTGTGATAACATAGATGAGATTCATGGTTACCAAATTGACAACGAACTTATTAGTTTGGATCCTTAAAATTATGCTACTATACAAGACTACATCACCAAATTCATAAATCTTAGAGCACAACTTTGTAAATGTAAAATAAATAAAAATGATATTCAATTGATTTTCAGTGCCTTACACAAATTAGGTCCTTAATATTCATCATTTGGCTTTAGCTTTCATACTCATCTGCTCACATTGGGCACATCTTATCAAATTCCCACCTTTGAGCTATTCTTTGATATTCTAATGGTTGAAGAAGAAAAGTTAATAGCTATGGGTCTAATGAAGTCATCCAAATTCAAGCTCTAGTTGCAAGTTAACCTTTTCATAAGCAAGTTTCACAATCAACATCAAATATAGGTTCAAGTAAAAAAGTAGAATAATCAGAATAAGTCACAAAAAGATAAGAATAAAGAGAAATAATATTTTTCACAAGGAGATTATAAATCCACTAATAAGAAAGAGGATTCACAAAAAATGACTGGCACTCCTTGCCTTTATTGCAAAAAGGGGTTTCATAGTGAACAAGATTGTTGGAAGAAAGAGATTGATGAACTTAAGGGTCTTCTCAAAAATAATAACATCAATCAATCCACTTCAAAGGATTCTTCCACTCCTTGAAATTCAAGGAAAGGGAAATCTACGGCACTAGTTGCACTAGCAAATTCTCCCAAGTCATAGGTTATTAACTCAGGTGCTTCGCACCATATGGGGTTTGATCAAGAATAATTTTATAGATTAGAATGAAGTTCCTTGTCTTATATTTTCATAGATGATGATTCTAAGGTACATGTTATAAGAAAATGTATAGTTGATGTTGATAGTGGTGTATTTGAGGCTATCTTTTATCTATTAGAGTTATCAATTAACCGTTTTTCTATCTATCAAATCACTCACTTTGATATTGATAGGAAATTTGAGCTCACATCTTATTTTGTATCAATCAAAAAATTGGAGGATAATGCCTTAGTTGTAGTAGGAAAAATCGACAATAATATTTGACTTTATTCATTCTCCCACTTTATGCCTCGGTATTCTCTACAACTTTGCTCTCATGCACTTACTCTGTGAGATGTTATGGCATGAGTAGTCCGATCATTTGAACTACCTCTATTTACAACAACTTAGTTACCAGGAGATGGTTATAAGACTTCTACAGATTCAATTTTTAGGGGGTGTATGTCATGGTTGTGCCTTAGGCAAACATCTAGAGGTTAAGTTTGATAAAGGGAAGGCTTGGAGGGCTACACAAGTCCTCAAACTTATTCAGAGTGATTTGGTGGATCCACTACCTACTTTGTCTTTTAGTAAAACCCACTATGTTCTCACATTTATTGATGACAATTCCAGATATACTTGAGTTTATTTTTAAAAAATCAAATGTGAAGTACTTGATATATTTTTAGAGTTCAAAGATCTAGCAGAGAAACAATCTGGGAAGTATGTCAAGATTCTTTACACAGATAATGGGAGGGAATATGTGAATTTTAAAAAAGTTTGTGCTCTTGAAGGAATTTATCTTCAACATTCAGTTACATACACACCTTAGCATAATGATGTAGCAAAGAGGAAGAATAAATTCTTAAAAGAGATGGAAAGTTTTATGATTCATGTAAAATCATTAGTACCTGAGTACTAGGCGAAAGTGATTAATTAGGCTACATATATATAAAATAGAGTTCCTTACAAAGATTTAAAGGGGATAACACCTCTTGAAGCTTGGTGTAAAAGGAAGCCTGATGTGCATCATTTTAGAGTCTTTAATAGTCTAGCATGGGCTCACATACCTTTAGACAATCATCGTGCTTTAAAATAACAGAGTCAAACTTGCATATTTGTGAGATATCCTAATGGTGTTAAGGGATATCAGCTCATTGATCTAGATTAACATGAGATTATTATAGCAAGAAGTGTTTAGTTTGAAGAAAGTCCTTCAAACTTATCTTCTAACATTTCTCAATCTTCTTCCTTAGCAGAATTAGATAGCATTAACGGTGATAATCCTACTTCATCTACTCACAAGGATGATGAGGTAATACCTCCCAAATAGGGTTTAACAAGATATGTTCTTCCTCCTCCTCCTCCAGATCTTTTCCCATTGATGCCTTTGTGGGCTTGAAAGACTTTGGTGGATGTAGACCCTCTTGTTAGGGATCTATTAGATAGAAGGAGAACATGGTCACAACATGATCTTCCACATTTCCACAGCTTCTAATCCATACTATTTTCAAGAAGCCATAGGGACAGTTGTGTGGGAATCAGTGATGGAAGAAGAGTATGACTCTTTGATTAAGAACCACACTTGGGATCTTATTTTTATTTCTAAGTGAAGAAAATTAGTATGATGTAGTTGGATATATCAGACTAAGTTTGTAACAGATGGAAATGTTGATAAGTATAAAGCATGCTTATTGGCCAAAGGTTTTTCCCAAGTAGAAGGCATTGACTATACAGAAACCTTTGCACCTATTTCTAAAATGAATTATATTCGCTTAATACTAGATATTGGTGAAACTCATGGTTGGGTTGTACATTAGATGGATGTGAAGAGTGAATTTTTTCATGTGGATCTTCATGAGGAGATTTATATGAAGAAGCCATAGGGTTTCATTCAAGATTCTTCACTAGTATGCTTCTTGAAGAAGTCTCTCAATAGTCTAAAACAAGCCCCTAGAGCTTAGTATTCTAAGATGGACAAATTTATTCTTTAAATTGGATTCTCAAGATGTTACTCAGATCTAAATGTCTACATTCTATGGCAGGAGGATTCACTATTGTACTTGGTGCTCTATGTTGATGATATCATTATTACATGGAACACAACATCCATCATGAGCAGTGTTAAGCTTTCCCTTCATGACAGGTTTTCTATGATAGACATGGGTTTATTGCATTATTTTCTTGGGATTTAGATAGCACAGTCTTCTTCTAGGATTACACTTTCACAACCTAAGAATACCATGGACTTGTTAGCTTGGTTTCACATGGATGATTGTAGGCCTACACTGACTCCTTTCTTATCAAGAGTTAGACTTGAGGTTCATTGTTCCACTCCCTTGGTTGATGCGACATTGTATCAGCATCTTTTAGGTAGCCTCATCTATCTGACTCATATACAACCCAACATTCATAACTAGGATAATGACTCACTATCTACTTTGACTACCAATTTAGTACCATTACATGTGTCTAAAGTACATAGGTTCTCGATTGAAATTTTACCTTGCCGTTGGCATGGTTTCACACTTATGCAGACACCACATGAGCTTCATTGGAGAGCTATCAAGTGTATTTTGAGCTACATTCATGGCACTATTAGATACAAGATTCATTATATAGTAGGTACAGATTTAGACTTGGTGGGATACATAAATTTTGATTGGGCTGGTGATTATCATGATTATAAGTCCACTTTTGGTTATAGCTTTCACTTTGAATCTAACCCCATTTATTGAAAAACTAAGAAAAAAAATGTGATTGCTCTTTCATCTACAGAGGCTGATTATCATGGTGATATTAATGCCACTACAAAGGCTAGTTGGCTTTATAATATTCTCACTGAGCTTGGTGTTCCATTTCAAAAACCATCAGTCATATACTATGATAACCAGATCACTATCCAAATCTTAAACAATCTAATTCATCATCAGAGAACCAAACACATAGATATCCATATGCACTTTATCAGGTAGCTAATTTAGGTAGAGATCATTGATCTTCAATATTGTCCTACGGAGGAGTAGATTGTAGATATTTTCACCAAACCTTTCACTGAGAGTAAGTATCTTCACTTGCAATCTCTTTTGGGGGTATGGGACATCAATTATTTAGGGGACATCAATTCTTCAGGGGGGTCTACTAGACCTTCATTTTTAAGGAGGATCTTTTTCTCCTTCGAGTTTTCTCATTTCCTCATCTATTTGAACAGAGTACCTTATATGGCTACATATTTTTGGGACTCTTATCTACATAGACATATCTAAGATTCACTTATGGGGGCTTTTGATGCATTTATTTACTTTATTGCATTTACCTATATTTATTATTTATTTTTTTGGTGCATTAACTACTTATTATAATTAGTTTATTATGTTTATTAATAATTTGCACCAGATAGGATAAGTTTGCTTAGCTAGTAGTTAACTTAGACACTTATCTTTTTACAGTGGAATTCCACTCCACTATTCAGGGTAAGATTGGATAAGATTGTTTAACCAATAGTCAACTTGTGTTCATCATTTACATAATTTGGACACCTATCTTTTTAATGTGGAGTTGCACTTCACTATTTATGTAGATAGATATTAGTTAAATACACGTGTTGTGTGAGTTCCCTAATCTTTATCATGCACACCTTACTCTATATAAGAAATAGCTTTTTATGTATTCTATATAAGATTAATATTGAATTATCAGAGTAATTCATCATATTTAAGTTTTCTATTATTATCTAAGATATATAGTTATTTTTTATTACTATTACTATTTTATCTTTTATTTATTCTTTCTATTAGATTCATTAAATCATGTAGCTAATTATAACACATTGCATGATCGTAGCAAGAGATTAAGGTTGGCGATAGTTTTAGAGGTGGAGTGGTTTTCTATTTGAGCTGAATTTTATTATTACCCATGGCAGAATGTGGTAGGCTTAGGGTGGTATATAGATTAGGTGCAAACTATTAATAAAAAAATAAAATAAAATAAAAATAATAATAATAATTATTGAAATATAGTTTATTTGAAAGTTCTAAAATTAATATAATTAAATAAATGAAAAGTTATTTTTTAATAATTAAAATAACTTTTAATGATTTCAAATATTATCAAACTGATAAAATCTTCATCTAATATATATATATATATATATATATATATATATATATATATATATATATATATATATATATATATATATATATATATATATTTGAAATGAGTGTGACAGTAACCACTAAACATTTATCTCATTTAATTTCCCATGTTCACAATTTGTAAATTATACAACATTTCATATATTCTACATAAGGAAAATAACTTTAATATTTTAACAATTTGGTTTCCTAACTTTGGAATTTAAAAGTGAGATTAAATCGTACCTTGTTGTCTTGAAAAATCTTGGTGATGACCTAATAGCTCTTTGAAATCAAAATAAAAATTAACTTAAAAATGAACTCATCTTGACATAAATACTAAATGAGGTCCAAAATAACTTAAAGTATTAACACGAGTCCATAGTGAAAAAAGAGAGTTCATGACATCCTACGCCCCCCGTCCCCCCACCCCCCTGACTTAAATTGTGCATTATCTCAATGCACTACAAAAGTTTGATTAAGTTCATAAAATTTAAAATAAAAATGGAAACATGTTTTTCATTTCTTTGATTTCCTCCCAAGTTGCACTTCCTTCACCATATTGATTCCACTATACCTTGCACTGATCAACATCTCTATTACATAATTAGTATCGATGCCTCTCCATCAGTATTTATGGCTCTATTGTTATTCTATTAGGTTCTTAGACCTATAAAGCATTTTAGTTTAAAATGTGTTTATTATCAGGCACATATTTCTTAAGAAGTGACACATGGAAGACATCATGAATGCAACTCAGCTACAGGGGTCAGGCCAATCGATAGGCTACTAGGTTGATTCTCTCTAGGATCTCAAAAGGTCCTACAAAGTGAGGAACTAACTTTGCCTTTTTATTAAAGGTTATGGAACTTTTGTGTGATATGACCCTTAAAAACACCTTGTCAGCAATCACGGATTCTCTTTGAACTCTCTTCCTATCTATGTAGCTCTTTTGTCTATCTGATTCTTCTTTCAACCTTTGCCTTATAAATTTCACATGTTTCTCCATGTCTTTCAACATTTTTAGACCGATTACTTTTCTTTCCTCAAGTTTATCCCAACTAAGAGGCATTTGAAAGCTTCTCCCATATAGAGCCTCAAATGGAGTCATACCTAAAGATGTTTCAAATGCATTATTAAAGGAAAATTATACCAATGGAAGATACGTTTCCCATTTGGTTTACTGATCCATACAATACATTATTAGGAGGTCTTATACAACCTAATTTGTCCTTTCTATTTTTCCATCTTTCTTGGGATGAAATGTAGAGCTAAAGTTCAATTGTGTACCTAAGGCTGACTATAGGGTCATTCAAAACATTAAAGTAAACCTAGAATATCTATCTAATATGATCTTTTTTATAATTCCATACAATCTACCCATTTTTTTCATTAATCAGTTGGCTAAGGTTGATGCATCATTAATCAATTTCTTAGGTATGAGATGCACCACCTTAGTAAGCTTGTCGATTACTACATAATAGCATCATGCCTATAGGGTGTCATAGGTAATCCTTGTATGAAATAAATACTAAAAACTTGCCATTTATATTATGGAATGTCATGTGGATATAAAATTCCTAGAGGATGATGGTATTTTTCTTTATCCCTCTAACATTCCAAGCATCATGCCACATATAATATTATATATCTTTTCATCCCTTGCCAAAAGTATAATTTATTAAGATCGACATACAATTTATTTACCCCTCGATGACTTGAGTAGGGTGCATCATGAGCTTCAGTCAAAATTATCTTCCTTAAGGTTTCCACATCTGAAGCATAGATCCTATTCTTAGACCAAAGCAAAACCTCACTATCCAAGGTACATCCTTTAGTTCTTGGGTCTTTCCAATTTTCTTTTATCATTATTCTCACTTGATTATACCAAGGATCTTATTTTTGTCCTTCCAATATTTTCCCTTTAAGATTAAATCTAAGAATTATTATATTCATTATGTGTCTTCTCCTACTCAAATCATTGACAACCCTAATCTCTTTTCCCTTGATATACTCAATTTTAAAATCATACTCACTCAAGAACTCTAACCACCTTTTTTGCTTAGAATTTAGATTAGGTTGAGTGAATATGTACTTTAGCTTTTGATGGTTAGTTTTTAGTTCAAAAAGTTTCCCATAAGGAAATATCTCCACTTCTATAAGGCATGAATAATTTCCACCAATTCTAAATGATGAGGGGCATCATTTACATCATGGGTTTTCAATTTTCAAGACCCATATGCAATTATACCATCATTTTGAATGAGTAATCATCCCAATCCTTGATGGATGCATCTGTTACAACCACTAAATGTTAATTTGGATCAGGTACCTTCAAGATGGGTGTCATCGTTAACTTTTCCTTCAAAATTTTGAAATATTTATCACATTTCTATGTCCATAAAAACTTCTTACCTTTCCTTTACAATGTCATAATCAAGTTGGCTATCTTATAAATACCTTAATTAAATATCCTATAATATCCTACTAAACCCATGAAAATCCTTACTTATAATACGTTCTTGAGGATTGGTCATTCCATTATTGCCTTTTTCTTGAGGATTGGTCATTCCATGATGTGGCCTAGATAGTGGATTAAGTTCTCTCAACCTTTGAAGAACCAATTGAAGATGTGTTAAGTGCTCTTCCTCATTCTTAGAGTAAATTAGAATGTCATCTATTGACACCAAGATGAAATTATCTAGTTAATTATGGAACACACTATTTGTTATGTTCATAAATGCTGAAGGAGCATTTGTCACTCTAAAGGGTACTAAAGTAAACTCATAGTGTCCATAAATGGTTCTGAAAGTAGTTTTTAGAATATCCTCTTCCTTTATTCTTAGTTGATGATATCTTGATAAAACATCTATCTTTAATAAAATTGTTACTCCTTTCATTTTCTCTAAAATATCCTCTATACAAAGTAGGGGATATCTATTTTTAATCGTGACCTTATTCATCATTCTATAATCAATGCATAATCTTAGAGTTACATCTTTCTTTTTAACAAATAATAATGGCACTCCCCAAGGAGACACATTTGGTCTAATCAATCCTTTAATCAAGAGTTCCTCTAGCTAAATTTTAAGTTCCATCAACTTAGTTGTGTTCATTCTATAGGATGCTCTAGAAACTAGCTCAGCTTTGGGTACAATATCAATTGAATAATCAAATTCTCTCATAGTGGGAATTTTAGGTAATTCTTCAAGAAACACGTTCTCAAATTCCCTTAGGAATGGATACCCTTCTAGGGTTGGTTAGAATTTACTTTCATCCTTATCATCTGTTATTACCATGAAAATTAGAGCTCCCTTCCTTCTCACCTTCTTTAGCTGCATAGGTGATATGGTTTCTACTTCTATGGGCCTATGACCCCATTAAATCCCAACCCATCTCCCCTTGTTACTAAAACACCTAACGAACTTGATATAATAGTCTATTTTACCTTGGTGCTTAGTTAGCCAATTCATCTATATTATTACATCATAGGCTTCTAAGGGTGATACAAATAGGTTTACATTTATCTCAAAATTTGGAAATTGTATTCGTTGCCTTAGGTAGGCATTGAGACACTTCCTTGACTACCTTATCCCCATATTGGACCATCCATGATGAATTCATGTGACTTAATGGAAGGGAAATTTTTGTTACTAATTCAAGAGAAATAAAACATTCTAATGAACTGGTATCTATGAGAATTGAAATGGGTTTACCCAATAATTTCCTTGTAGCTTCAATCGGTACATTCTGATATCTATTTTGGTGATTCCTTAATACAACATTAATCCTTTGATGTGGTCCCCTCTAAGGTTGATTAAACCTTATTGGTCCTTGCATCCTTGGGCACTCTCAGGCAAAGTGATTTTCTCTACAAGCAAAACATCCTCCTAGCAGCCCTTATAGTACTGGGTTCCTTGGGGCATTGCTAGAAATTTGTGGATGATACATTGGGAAATTGTAATTCATTTGACCATTCATGTTATTATCTCCTCCCCTATTGTTATTCATTCCAAAAATATTTTTCTAATTTTGATTTGGTGTGTGTGCTCTACCTATTGGATTTATTCTTGAGTTTTTATCCACAACTTGCTCTCTCTTAAAATATGGTTTCCCTTCAAAGGCTATGTTTCTATTATTGTTAGAGTTTTGTCTTACGACAGGCAAGGATTACAAATTTCATTCCTATTTGAGGGTTTTTTCTTGTACTTTATTAATGTTCACAGGGCCATACATATCACTTCCACTCCTATGTTTGCATCCAATCCTAGGATGAAATTTCTAGTCTAACCTCTTTCATCCTTCTGGTACATGTGCACAACTTAAGTAATTTGGTAAATCTATCCCAATACTATTGGACTAATATGCCTCCCTACCTTCGGTTGTGAAATTTAGTCATATTCTCATCAAATAATAACTAGAGTAACCATCTCTTCCTGGAATGGCAATCAAATTGATCCTAGGTCAAATTTTCCTTGGTTATTTTGTTTAATTCCTTCGTGTTAGTCCACTAGCTAGCTACTTCTCCTACTTGTTGGTAGGATACTCACAACACTTTAGTTGCATCATTGTAGTTTCTTAAGTTGAAGTACTTCTCCATGTCCTTTAGCCAATTCTCAACTCCTTCACCTAATTGTTTCCAATCAAACTTAGGAGGTAAAATATTCTTCAAATCCTTGCTTAGATTAGAAAATGGAAATTCAATTCTGGGAACTACAACCCCCATTTCAGTGACTAGTGGTGGATCTTCTTTAGGCAGATTATCAAGGTTAGGTTCCATTATGCTTTCTATATTTTCTTTCCTTGTCCTAAGATAGTTAATCACTTGCTCAAGTGAGTCTATTTTATCTCTTTTCTCATTCAAAAAATTGATGAAGGCATTTATCCTTGATTTTTTATTTTATGGAGCTTGTTTTTCAACATTATCATTGTTGGGTTATGCATATATCACAGTTTTCCTTTGATTCCTAGTTGATCATCTAGGTCTTTTCATTTGGTTTCCTGATAGAAGTCACATAATCACTTAAGTTTTCACTCAAGATAATTGATAGCATTATCTCTTTTGGATAACTCTAATATTCTCATACATTTTATTATTGATCACAGTCACACATAGGATTGACAAATATTAAGCATTTGATAATCTCATTCATATTTTTATTACATAGAGTTCTTATTATTATAAAAGATAAGATTTATGACTATAACATATAAATGTCTATATAACAATGATTCAAAATCCTTCTAAATAGAATATTCTTCATCCAGTTCCATTTCTAAGGGAACTTCATCTTCTAAGTCAACCACATATTAGTGGCATCAATTATATTCCTTACAAAGTTCATGCTTATGTGCATCAGAACTCATTCCACAAAGAAAATATTTATTGTTGAGGGCTTCTTAAAAAGATGTTTGACTATAAGTTCAATCATAGCTAGTTTTGTTTTAACTGACTCCACTATCAAAGATTTGAGTTTACTCTGGATTACAGTTACTCTATCTAAGTCAGAAATCTAAATGGGTTCTTTTGAAGTGGAGGGAAGTTCTATTTTACCTTTATTCTTTGTTCCTTTTACTTTTCCTTTACTTGAGGTTTTTTGATGAACCATGTCTAAACAAACAATTTTAACCAAATGATTATTCTCATAATTTTCAATTTTCTCAAAAAGTTAACATCACTTATTAATCTTTTACTAAGCGTAGGTTATAGTAGGCTTAAGGCCTATCTTTCAAATCTAGTCTCCGATACAATAATGTAGAGACCATATCCTATCCTAAAACATAGATTTTTTTGTTTAATGTTTGTCTATGAATATAACTTGGGTATAATTTATCCTATCAGATTTTTGTTGCCAATCGAGCAAGCATCTAAATATATAGGTTAGGCATCTACTATCCTTTGCTAAATGGGAAGAATGTAATGATACAAGTTAAACATCTATTATCTTATGTTAAACGGGCAAGCATCTAACCATATGGGTTAGGCATCTACATGATTAGGTTATGCTCTGACCAGAGACATAACTCATCAGGATCAACCAGATCCTGAGTCATTCACTATTTATTGCTCATCTCTACTGTATAAGCACCAAGGTCAATGTGATAGGATTATAAAACATATAACAACTAGTGGCATTGCACCTTCAAATTTGGCCTAAAGACTCAAGAACTGCAACAATCTAATCATGATCTTTCTGAGGATATCATAGAACTTTTATCTTTGTTTTGTTTATCTAAACTAGGGTCTTATTATAATGGTCTTGCCTTTTATTTAAATTTAATATTATTTAATTCACAACCCCAACCCCATCCTAATCACCTACGTAATAGAAGCATCCTTCACTTTCTAGACTACCTACATACCTACTTTCAAATAGGATCAAGGTGTAGTATGCATGTACTTCTATTTTGTATTCTAATTTTCATGGGAATTGTAGATCTAGGTATGTATCCCTTTCTATGGCTAACTTCTTGAGATAGTTCCTTTTTGATTGCTACCTAAATGGGAGCGTAAAAGTATCAATTTAAGTGTCTGAATACTTGTTTAACTAAACGAGCCCTAAATCCTAACAAGAAATAGAAATGAACATTTGAAAGTTACATCCCCCATTCTAATTTTTATTTACATCATTAATGTTTTTGATCCTTTATTTAGACAACCTAATTCATACAATTATTGTTTCCAAAGTTTCATTATTTGAGAGCCATATGGTTGGTGGTTTTTTTATAAGAACTAGTTTAGCACTCTCAATCTTAGTTTTTATTGCTCCTTTTTTGTGGTATCAATTTTTGAATAAGAAATGTATTTTTTCCATTTATTTTTCATCATTTCACAAAGTCATAATCATGTAAATTAGTTCAAATTCTTTCTTTATCTTAATTAGTGTTGTTGACCAAGAGGGATTATCCCACCCCTTGGCCTTTATGACATGACATGGTCCTTATTTCTCCTCAATGGTTTATAGGGATGATGTCTAGACATTATTGTTGTAACCATGTTAGGCTATAGATATAATAGCTCAAGCATAATAGCATTACCCATAATTGTATGCTGGAGGTGCCGCTTAATACTGAATGTTGCGTAGTTTTGTTTTAAACATAAATTCATGGTCTAAGTTGAGATTTGAAAAGTAAAGAATACTTAAAATAAATTAATGTGTTATATTTCAAATGCAAATTCTTGAGTAGGAAGGTATAAAATGAAAATGTGGTATGGATAAAGCATGAACCTTGTAGAAGTCTTCTGACAATACTTATCCAACTAGATAAGCAATGTTAGGAATTAGGATAGGTATTACATTATTTTATAGCTATAACTCAGCATACGATCAGTTCACTAATTCCATATAATTCCATCGCTATGTATAGATATTTCTATTTCTATTATTTTTATCAATGAAAAATCATAAGCATTTTTATAACAAGTGTGGTATCAGAGCAGTGACAAGGAAGTCCAATGATAGTGTAGAAGAGCATGATCTTGGGTGTAGCAAATCTACAATTTTATAGTATGGATAAATCACTAAAAATAGGTTGCAGTACTTTGGCATAGGGAGATCAATGCCTAAAAAAGGAAGGAAAGACAATTGATGCATCTAACATGTGGGAGAAGAGCTCGATGTAGTCAAATATAATCTACATTATAGAAAGATCCAACTTGGTGTATCAACCATAAGAGTAGCTAAAGAACATAGGTTTAAAATTCTTACCAGCATTGATCACCATCTGCTCAAGTGAAAGTTGAAGCTTGGAGAGATTGATCTTATCACAAAAAGCAGAGAGATGAGCAATGACAAAAGATCATGGGATTTTGAGAGCTTCCAGATTGGTAGATCATGGGTAGAAGTAAAACATTGGAGAAAACATATTAGCCAACAAATAATAGTTAAAAATAAATAATAAATAATCAAAAATCAAAATTTAAAAAAATCAAAAGACTATGCAACAGTCTAGTGAGAGAAGGCATAGACTCCAAATTGATGGAAAAGAAGCATTGATGCTAGAAGTCAAATGACACATGATCAAGGTAGTAATAGAGGTGCGACAGTTCAATGAACCATTGTGTAAATCATTGAGATCAATGTATTACTCTTATGTAATAGCCATTGGCAAAGGTGAGTAATGCCATGTTCGAGCCTACATACGTCACCTCTCAATCTGCTCAAGTATGGAAGAATTTGTGTAGCATGTGGTCTACTAATTGTGGATGAAGATAAGAGTCCAGAAGGAAAGCCAATGGCTCTGAAATGTTAAAGCTCGAGTGTCAGATGAGATAGTGAAATAAGATTGGAGCAAAAATCTTGAAAAAGGTACATATAGTAAATCTTACTTTTCTAATATTTTATAAAATAATTTCTTTTTAAGGATGTCTGCTCTGAAATTAGTACTCTTAGATGCCCAAATTCTTAAGGGTCTAATTTATACTAAGTAGAAAATGAAGATACATATGATCCTTCTATTCAAAGGACTATGGGTAATTGTGATAATAGACGAATAAGCTCCCACTGATCTTGATGAATGTGTAAAGTATGATAAGGCTACTGCCAAAGCATTGATGCTAATCATGCTAAGCATCACTAATGATATCCAACCACATGTCATGGACGTTGATGATCCAAAGGTATTATGGGATAATTTAGCGACCATATATGAGGCAAAGAATAATATGAAGATCCTCCATATGCAATCAAGACTTCACACAATTGCCATGGACTCTGATGAAAAAGTTGAGGAATTCTTACCTCAAGTGGATAAAATTTGGACAAAGTTACTAGCACTCAGTGAGAAGGTAGAAGATGATCTCTTGGTCTAGATTACATTGAGAGCACTACCTTCAAAGTTTAGAGTGTTTGTCATGACACTAAATATCACCAAATAATCAATATCATTCAAAGAACTCATGAAATTATTTCAACATGAAGCTATCAACTTAGTCCAAGATGAGTTGAAAGATAAAGGTCTTATCTCAAAGAGGCAATAATGTTAGAAGTTTCATAAAGGGCCTTAGGAGAAGCAGCCATAGAAAATAGCAGTAGCAAAAATAGTCTCAACACTAAAAATATCATAAGTTTGAGAAATTGTGTCATGTCTATCGAGCCAATACTCATGACATCGACAAGTACTAGTATGATACCTAAAAATAAGGATCTACCAGCACATTAGGGTGAGATGATTCTCACAAATCAATAAGATGTCCACATCAATGGAAGTAAAAGGGACATCTCATTGCTCAACAAAATGATATATCTGATGAAGAGAGATCTGATGAAGATAAGAACTTGGTACTAGTCTCCCAAACCTCATAGCCCAAAATAAATATCTAGTTAATTGGCTCTAGTGCCACCAAACATATGTCAAGTGAGAAGAAGCTATTTGATTCACTGATGGACCAACCCACTCGAGATCAGGTTAAGATCATAGATGATAAAGAGTATGTTGTTTAAGAAATAAGATAAGTTACCATTCTTCTTAGAACATGAAAATGTACACTAACAAAGGTACTATGCATTCTTGGACTGATGTCTAATCTCTTATCAGTTAGCTAGCTTTTGAATAACCATTTGAAGGTGGAATTTCTTATTGTAAATGGCATTAAAACTTGCCTGATATAATGAAAAGGTAAAGTTCTTGCTAAAGATTTTCTTAAAGATAAATTATTTTCTCTAGATGTTATTTCATCTTTTGTAGTATCATTATCTACCTCAATGATAGAATCCACTACCCTTTGGCACTACCAGTATGGTCATTTATCTACCATGTTATTATATGAATTAAGTACTAAAGGGATGGTACGTGGACTTCCCAAGCTATCTAACTCCTTTCCCATTTTTCTTGGTTGCCTTGTAGGTAAACAACATAGGTATCCATTTAAAGGAAGTTCATTTCATGCCAAGAAATGATTGGAGGTTATCCACATTGATTTGTGCGGCCCACTACTTGATTCATTCTCAGGATACAAGTACTTCCAACTATTCATAGATGACTACTCCTAAAAGATGTGGGTATTCCTCCTAAAGAATAAGAGTGAAGTACCTCATCATTTCTAGACCTTCTATCAGTAAGTTGTGAAGGAGATAGGACAACACGTACTTCACCTCTGCTTAGATCTAAGGGGGGAATTCATGCCAAAGAAATTTTTGGAATTCTTAAATTAGAAAGGTATAAAACAAAATTTTATTACTCCCTACACACCTCAGTATAATGCCATTGTTGAGCAACATAATCTCATTGTGATGGAGATAGCTCACTGTATGTTATCAACAGCTAAGCTGGAGAATTGCTATTAGATAGAAGCAGTCTAGACTATTGTTTATCTTCTCAACTAGGCACTAATAAAATTGTTGAAGGATACAATGCCAAAAGAGGTATGGAGTGGTAGAAAGCCTTATATTTTTAATTTATGTGTGTTTGGTAGCACAACTTATATGTATGTACCAATAAATAAGAGGAAGAAGCTCAAGTCAAAAACACTCACATGCATCCTATTAAGATACAACACTACCTCGAAGACATATCTTCTCAAGGATCTACAAACAAAGAAAATCTATGAGAGCCGAAATGTGGTGTTTGATGAGTCATCTTTTGACTCAATGGTGCAAAATGATGGATCAACACCAATCACCTCTCACAAATTACTTCCTAAGTCAGATAATGAGGACACTCCAAAGCCACAAGGAGAGTTGTATGTTGATCTTGGAGAATTAGATCCTCTAGAGCCACAAGGAGAGATATATGCTAATCTTGGAGATTTAGAACATCCACCAGATAGTTATTCACATCTACCACGTAGTTCATCACAACAGAGATAGATTTCTCATCTGAAGTTGGTACGAGGTACCAACAGAGACACTCATTCATCTGAAGTAAAAATGAGGAGTCAGACAAGACATGAGGTAAATTTTTCACTTATGAGTACAATAGTTGATAGCTCTAAACATGACAATGTTCATCAAGATTTAACTCAACCTCATTGGAAGAGAGCAATCGATGTCGAGTATGACTCACTCATGAAGAATCAAACTTTGAAACTAGTTGATCTACCTATAGGGAAGAAACCCATAGGTTGTAAATGGGTTTTCAAGACAAAATATAAGGCATATAGATCTATTCATAAACATAAATAATGACTAGTAGCAAAGGGATATGCCTAGAAGGAGGGCATTGGCTATAAATAAACCTTTACACCCACCACAAAGATCAAGACCATCAGATTTGTTTGCACACTCGCATCATAAAATGGATGGCAAATTCAATAGATGGACATCAAAAGTTCTTTTCTTAATGGTGATCTAAAGGAAGAAGTATACATGACCCAACCAGAAGGATTTGTTGATGAAAGACATCCTCAAAAGGTATGTCATTTCATCAAATCACTTTATGGACTAAAACAATCTCCTAGGGCATGGTACACCAAAATATATTATCACCTTTTATAACATGGTTTTACTCATAGACCCTCAGATTTTAACTTTTATATAAATAAGGTTAGAAAAAAAATCATCATTATTTTTCTATATGTAGATGATCTTGTGTTCACAAGAAGTTCAGAAGATTAGGTTGCTATTGTGAATAATAACCTCAAAATATCCTTCGACATGACTAATTTGGGGCTACTACACTATTGTCTTAGCCTGGAGATATGATAGATATATAATCACATTTTTAACTCCAAGATCAAATACACCAAGACACTCCTAAAAATGTATAGAATGTCAGATTGTAAGCCACTTTAAAAACCAATGGAGAAAGGCTTACAACAAGTAGATGTGACTTTATATAGACAACACATTGAGAGTCTTAACTACTTGACTTACACCAGACTAGATATATGCTTTATTGTAATTTATCTCTCCAAATTTATGTAGGAACTAAAGAAATTCTATTGGATAGCAATAAATCATGCTTTAAGATATGTGCAAGGTACACTTGAGTACGGTCTAGAGTATAAGAATAATACTCAATTATTTTTACAGGGATATACAAAATCATACTATGCCAAATCTATTGATGATAGAAAGTCAACGTCAAGATACATATTTCATCTTGGATATGGACCAATATCATGGATTAGTAAGAAGAAAATAGTTTTTTCTCTTTCATCCATCGAAGCATAATATCACACTACATGTGGAGCTATGTACGAAGTGATATGGTTAGGTCGCATACTAGCAGATATGGGCTATGAAGAAAAGAAGCCACCGATCATTCACTAGAAAAATCAAGGTGTATTAAAACTTGTTAGGAATCATGTTTATCATGAAAGGACAAAACACATAGAGGTAGAATGCCACTACATTTGAGAACAAGTTTTGAACCATCATATCCAGCTCCAGTATTGCCCTAAAAATGCACAAATAGTAGATAACTTATCAAATCTCTTAAAAAATTGAAATTTGAACTATTCAAGGAGTAGATTTTTAAAAATAATTTAGTAAGGGGGGAATGACAGTGCAACATGGATAAAGCATGAATCCTGTAGAACCCCCCCGATAACACTTATCCATCTCGATTAGCAATGTTAGCAATTAGGATAGGTATTACATTATTTTAGAATTACAACTCAGCATGTGATTAGTTCCCCAATTCTAGAGAACTCCATCTCTATGTATAAATATATTTGTTTTGTATTATTTTTTATCAATGAAAAATCATAAGCATTTTTCTAACAGAAAATAAATCTGTAATATGATCTTCTAGTTTAGTCCTTATGTTGATCTTCAACAATGTTCTTTTGGACTATTATATCTTCAGTCTATTTAGGTAAACTTTTCTAAAAGCAATAACTTACACACAAGGATTTTATTGAACTTTAATTTAAATACATCCTTTACACATTTGAAACGGATATTTGAAATTGAGGGTTAAATCTTAAATGAAGAATATATGTTATCATACTATTTTTAATTATGATAAAAGAAGATTTTATTTCTTAATAGAGAATGAGACAAAAATAGATTTTTAAGATCTTATTATAAAATAGAATATAATAGTATTCCAAAATATAAAAATATTAATTTCTTAATAAATTTGTTAACTACGCAATTATAATTATAAAAAAATTCAATAGTCTTCTATGTATACAAGTACAAAATCAATTATAATGAATCTCTAAGGAATACATTGTAAATTAACTTCTAATTACACAAATTATGAAATTTTAAAATTATTACTAAGTAACATAATGAAAGTTTGAATATAATATCATTCTAGTTATAACTTATGAATTTCATAAATTGTTTCCTTGTAAAATTTTAAAAATTAGAACAAATATTAAAATAAAAAATATAGATAACATATAATTTTGTTAATAAAGTATAATCTCAATAGATCCACCTAATAAAATTTCTAGACCTCATCCAATCAATCTTGTAACATTATGTAATTACATTTATTAAAGGGTATTGTAAATGTGAAAGGAATAATATTTTTTTCTCTTATAATTTAGATCATTCTCATTCAGTTTTCTAAAATAAATTAAAAAAATTATATTTTCCTTTTAAATAATTTTCATTTGGTTTTCTAAAAATAAAAATATTATATTTTCCTTACCATTTAAATCATTTTCATTAGTTTTCTATTATATTTTCCTTTTAAATTAAATAAAATATTATGTTTACCTTCTTCACATGGATTCTCAACTTCACTACTTCTTGTTTGGCTTTATAGAGGGGTTTTCAGTGCCCCTTGAAATCCTTGACTGAAATGGAAATGTAGTTCCAATTGAATTGAAATAGGTAATAAAAAATATTGCATGGAGGCAATGAAGAAGGTGAAGATCCACTCCAGCCTACTCAAGACATTAATCTTCTCTCCCTAAGCTGTTAACTCTCTCTTTTTCTCAAAGCGTTGACTCTCCCTCCCAAAGCATCAACTTGCTATTTTTTTTCCTCTACTCCAGCATCCATCGTCCCTTATAATTTTGTTCTCATACATTTATAACCTTTTATCTACCCAAAATTTCTCCTCTCTTTCTGCCATCATTATTTCTGACTGGCTTTTAACTTGAATCAACAGTGTTAACTATCTATTTATGTGGCAGTTGATGGTTTTTAACTAGCCCTTTATGTGATAGTCCTCTTTTGCATTGCATGGTCATAGCAAGAGTTTAAGGTTGGTAACGGTTGCAGAGGTGGAGTGGTTTTTTTATTTGAGTTGAAGTTTATTATTGCCCATGGTAGCATGTGGTAGGCTTAGGGTGGTTTATAGATTACGTTCAAATTAAAAATATATTAAATTAATTATGAAATATAGTTTATTTGAAAGTTCTAAAATTAAAATAATTAAATAAAATAAAAGTTTATTTTTATTAATTAAAATAACTTTTGACATTTCCAATAATATCGAATTGATAAAATCTTTATCCTATATATATATATATATATATATATATATATATATATATATATATATATTGAAATGAGAGTGATAGTAATGACTAAACATTTATCTTATTTAATTTCCCCCATTTACAATTTGTAAATTATACAACATTGCATATATTCTACGTAAGGAAAATAACTTTAATATTTTAACGATTTAATTTCCTAACTTTGGAATTTGAAAGTGATTAAATCATACCCTGCTTTCTTTTGAAATCCTATCAATGACCTAATAGCTCTTTAAAATCAACACAAAAGTTAAGTTAACTTAAAAATCAACTCATCCTAACATAAATACTAAATGAGGTCCAAAACAAATTAAAGTATGAGATTGAGTCCATAGAGTTAGAAGAGAGGTCATGAAAAGTAGAATAGATTCAAAGGAAATAAATAAGGGTTAACAAAATTGGAATCAGTTTTAGAAAAAGATATGAGATATTTTGAATAAATAGAGAAGTTGTATAAGCATTTTGAGTATTTTAAAAAGAAAACATACCATTTTGACAAGAAGGAGAAGTATTAATGATATTGGAAGCAATAGAAACCTGAAGAGGAGTAGGTTCGAAATAAATTTGATAATTTTCTACCTTACTGTGCATAAATGGAAATCCCTTACATAAGGTAAGTAATTCTTCTACATGATGAGAAATCATATATCCATTATCTTCCTCATAAGGTATGTTTTTCATCTTAACTCCATCCTAAGCATATTTACCTAGGCTTTTGCTTGCAACATATTTCAAATGCATGCATCAATTTAGCTATCTCAATAGAATTTGTTATAAGATGTTTCCTAAAACATGCAATATTTTCAAAACTTATTTGTTCATCTAATGAAGCTAAAATATCAATGTTATTTTCATATATATTATCAATTGAGATGCATTCAAAACCATATAATTCAAAAAAACCTCATTAACACTTGAAAGATAAAACCTAATTTTTAGGGAAATACTAGCGACATTTCCAAATTTCAATTTATTTTCAAGTGAGATATAAAATTAACCAAAGGATTTAAAAAAAATTAAAAAATAGCTAGGTCATGATTCATATAAACACTCTTCCTAATCGCAATCTTATATCTAATACATTTTCATTGTCATCATATGACAAAATCAAACACTACACACACACACACACACACACACACACACACACACACACACACACACCAAGATTTGAAAAATATTCAATAAAAATTAACCTAGGGTTTGAAATAAAACATAAAGAAGTTAAGTCTAACATGATTTGCCATAGAAAATTCATATTTACCTTAATAAAATAAAATCTACTAGAATTGAAGAAACATCTGACCATAAAAGGATTAATTCATGAAAGAAAATGCAAGTTCACCATAATGTGGAAACTTAAGGGGTGTCAAAGTGCAGATGTTCACCAAAATGTGATATAAATAAATAATTTTTTTTAATCAAAATGTAATAAAAATATCTATTATAAAAATTTAATAAAGTATAACTAAATGTAAATAGTAAACTAGACCTAATTAATAGCTCCATCTCTAGAGAAATAATTGATTAGGAGAGGTTTTAGAAGTGTATCTTAATTTTTAGGAGATCATAAGATGCGCATTACGATCTAAGAGTGCAAAAAAGATTGAGACAACAAAATAAATCCAACCTAGAAAATTCAACACAAACCAATAGCTTTCCCACAACCATACATTACATATTCTTAGGCCTCATAATTATAAACAATAAAATTTAGTAAACGAAAAGAAAACAAAACCTATCTTGATGACTAAGTTCATTACATTTAGTGTTACCAAAACATTGCTCAGTTTGTTGAAGATCTGCATCAATCACTAAAAATTTACATTTTTTAGATAGATATCACGGTTGGTGGGACCCCTACCCAAATAGCTTTTGACTGAAGCTATGAACTGGATCTGGGGCACAATCAGGGGACCCAATCACTAAGAACAATTAAACCTACACAAACATCCAACACTGACCACTGAAAGCCATATGTCAACTCAAATAGTCAAATCCATCTTATAAACGCCCTAGGAGATTTGAACCTAGGTAGGGCTAGACACAACCAACCCACTTAACCAACCTTTTTACATCTCATTGGCAAAAAATTGCAATTCTTATTCGTACACTAATAGGGAATTCGTACCTACAAATGATAAGGAATATGATTTATTTTGGGTCATGTTTTCATGGTCAATAGGGATTTTAAACATTGATTACTTATCAAGCCTCTCAATGGTATAAAATATTGAAGATATCACACCAAGTAAATGCAATGGAATCTCTACTAAAAAAATTATTGTAATGCAATTTGTCACCACCATGGAATTCAGCACTAGAATGAATGCTCTATAATTTCTTGCTTGATTTTTCTAGAGTGCTTGTAAATGCTCAATAGATTATTGTGATAATAAACGCTATATGCTATGTTAGATTGTCTTTAGATTCCTAAATGCCTTGTAGATCATGTCTAAATGCACTAAGACACTTGTATATTTGTAGACTTCTTGAGTTCAAATTAAGAACATGTTGGGGCACAAATAGAAATAAAATGAACAAAAAAATTAACAAGATAGAACCACAAACTCTTAGGGGACTCTAGTGGGGAAAACTACCCAAAAACCCTACTAACATATAATGTACATTTTTGTGCGTGTAAGCTTTTAGGTCCCAAAAATAAAGAAAAGAATAGGAGAGAGAATAAAAGAGGAGTGATAAAAAGATTATGACACATTGAAAATGACCAAAAACATGCTAATAACACATATTAACCAATAATCAACAAAGATGTAATATATCATAAAATAATACAATTTTACATTTCTAATAAGTGCATATGGCCCATTTTTAAGTGTCCCCGTGATAGAATCCAAGATGCACCTTTCCAAATCAAAATCTAATTTCCAAAATCACATAAACAACAAATCCTTCAGTAAATATAAATTGAATACGATGAAGTTTTCTTAATAATATGGCCTTGTACGCAAGATCAGGGCCAATTAACCAAATCCAACTGGTTCAATAATAAGACATTGAAGTTGCATGATTGTTTCTATGAGACTGCATTATTTATTTTGAAAGCAGAGGTTTCCCAAAACCAAACATTCATTTTTTATTGAAGAGGAAAAGGTTTTTATTATGGAAAATAACTATAAACACGCAAGTTTTAGGAGAAATCACCGAGATAGGACTAGACACATGAATTTTGAATCGTGATAAAGACATAAGGCTTATTCACACTTGGAGACCAATCATTAACAAATTTACAGGAATAGTCACTTGATATATAAAAAGGGGTAACTTGCAGTAAGTCATGGCAAGTATTTAGTTAAAAAAATGTTATTAGAATACTTGTCAATCTAGATATTACTAAGAAGCTTCTTGCACATGTTGAATTGCAGGTTAAGGGATGAAATGGTTACAAAATATTCAGTATGAAGGTTTACCCTTCATATGTTGTAGATGCTCTGTAACTGGTCATTTGGTTAATACTTGTCCGTACCTTAAACATGAGAAGGTAAATTTTTTGTGGAAGGATGATTTTTCTTAACATCTAATTGTCCAAGCGGACAAGGAAACCCAGTGTAATGTGAGTTAAGTTCTAAAATCTCCATTACCGACTCCTATAGAAAACAAAAATGATTTTGTGCTTGTTGAAGAGGATTCTAGATTGAAGGAAATAAAGGATGAAAGGCATCGGAAAAAATGGCAACCAAATGAAAATTTTGATGCTCATGTCTCTACGAAGAAATCTCAATCTTCAAATTGATTTGAGATCACTTTTCCTATTTCCTTTGATTTGGGTGATGGGAGAGATTAGACGGTGGTTAACAAAAAGATGAAAGGGTTCTTTAAGGACATTAACCATTAAATATGTTCTGGAAGGGACAGTTATATGTTTTCATTTTAATTTTGTTGTATACAGCTTCTATGTAGCGTATCTCGTTTACCATTCAAAGAGGTGTATCTTTATGCATTGAATGCTCTAACTTTTTTTTCGCTGTAAAGGCCCTCTTTCAAAACTTTAACTTTAACATTATTATTATTTTTTTTTAAATGTTATTATTATTTTTATTTTTTATTTTTATCATTTAAATTTACTTTAAAAGAAAGTTTTATCTTGTAATATAAAAAATATAAATTATTTTCTTCATTAAGGTAGGAAATATTTTATGTTGTTATTACTTAAGTTTAGGCAGGTGTCCCTTCATGGGAAGAGTCGCAATAATCAAAATTGTCACAAGATATTTAAATATAAATCAATCCTAGATAATAATAGATCTTACTATTATTGCAATGAACAAGCCATCTGTGTATTCTTAAATATTAATTTGGTTTATTATTATTATTTTTTTAAAGTGTAACGTTATTGTTCTATAATATATATAATTATATTTATAATAAATTATAAAATATGATCCCAAATATTGATCAAAATTTTAAACATAATTATTTTATAAATTAAAAATATAAAATCTGTTAAAAAATATTCATAATTATGATTGACAGCGGATCCTGATACACATTATTATCGGGCTGGAGATTGACAGCCTG
>JARHVA010000451.1:3997500-4012500 GCA_037957365.1 Torreya grandis
TGGTGACTGATACTTGTCTAGCTAACTAGCCCTAACTCCTATCAAGAAATAGAAATGAATATTTGCAAGCTACATCCCCTTTCTACTTTTTATTTACATCAACAATGTTTTCGATCCATGCTTTAGACAACATAATCCATATAATTATTTTTTCCAATGTTTTGTTATCTGAGAACAATATAGTTGGTAGTTTCTTGATAATAATATTATTATCTTAATTAGTGTTGTTGACCAAGAGGCACTATCCCACCCCTTGGTTTTAAAGACATGACATGATATTTATTTCTCTTTGACGATTTATAGGAATGATGTCCAGATGTTATTGTTGCAGTTGTATTAGGCTATGGATGCAGTATCTCAAGCGTGACGATATTACTCATAAGCATGACCCAGAAGCGCCACTTGCATGGAACGTTGCGTAGTTTTTTTTAACCCTAATTATTTCTCTAAGTTTGAGATTTGAAAATTAAAGAATACTTGAAATAAATTAATGCATTCATACTTTAAAATCAAAATCTTTAGTAGGAAAGTAGAACCATAATTTCCTAGTCTACTTATCATGTCGATTTTCAACCATACTTATTCCGAACAATTTCATCTTTAGTCTATTTAGGTCAACTTTTCTAAGAAATAACTTATACACATGGAGCTTAAGAATGTGATATTGAACTTAAATTTTAGTGTGAAATAAATCTTTTATACATATAAATTCATCATCAATTGTCAAGCCATATTCTTTGTCATATTTTTATAAATCCCTCACTGAAACCAATATTTATAAAACAATTATTATTTTACCCAAAATAACACACCCATTATTTATCCAATAAAACTTATAAATAAATCCCCTTATTTTTACCTTACAAATTTAAATAAAATATTATATTTACCTTTCAAATAAAATAAAATAATACATTTGCCTTACAAATTTAAATAAAATATTATATTTACCTTTCAAATAAAATAAAATAAAATAATACATTTGCCTTACAAATTAAATAAAAGAAATATCTACCATACAATTTAAATAAAATAAAATAAATTCTTTACCGTTTCAATTTAAGTAAAATAAAATATCTATTTTACAATTTATATAAAACAATAAAATAAACTTCCGATTTAAAATAAATAAATAATTTATTTTTACAATAAAATAATATATATTTCTATAGTACTTTTTAAGTAAATTAAATTATTTACTTCCAAAATAAATAAATTATTTTAAATAAATTAAAGCATTAACCCAAAATAAATAAAAATATTATATTTTCCTTTCAACAAATTCTCATAACCATAACTAAAACTAATATATTTTCCTTTTTTTAAAACATTACAATAAAAATATTATATTTACCTGAACCCGTAGAAATCCCTGACTGATATGGTATGTGGTTCCGCTTCATTAGAAATCGCCGAGGCAAATGAAAAACGAAGATTCACTGCTGCTAAATGCGTCGATCTCTTTTTATATTTTGATATATATTATTATTTAAAGCTTGAGTTAAGGTGGGCGTAGACATAGGGTAGATTAAAACAGTCGTATTTTAATACATATTATTATTTATTTATATTTTTTTATATTGTTGGGTTTAAATTAAATGTTATTAATTAAATAACAAAAATATAATTAATAATTATTATGAAAATACATTTAATTAATAAGTTAAAAATTATATACAAAAGAACATGATTTATTTGTAAGTTCTAGAGTTTAAATATAAAGGAATTTTTTTTTATTAATATAAAATAGTTTTAATATATTTTAGCGATTTATTTTTTTAATTTTTGGAATTTGAAAACGAAAATAAATTCGTACCTTGCTTTTCACGAAATCCTATCGATGCCCTAATATCTTTTGAAATCAACACAAAAATTAACTTAAAAATCAACTCATTTTGACAATAAAATATTAAATGAGGTCCAAATCCACTTAATATATGAATACAAATCCACAATTAAAAAAATAGAGGTCGTAACATTAAAACATTGGACCACAAAACAATCATCCTTTGATAACTACACTTTCTAATCATCAAATAAACACTAAATAGTTGTTAGTTTCAACGAGTCTAAAATCGTTTCTTATTAAACAAAAATTCAATGACAGATTGGGACCAGGGCAGAATTTCTTCGATGGATGAAACAGATATTAAATACTATCCAAATTCACATCATTATCATAATTATAATAACATGGTCATCAAGTCATCTTTGTGAATATGTCTAAACTAGCCAGCTGGTTAATAATACGTATGAAAAGATTGTGAACGTAGTTAATCACAGGAATCATGATTCAGATTTGACATTTTGATTGCGTTTATTTTCACAGAATATTTGACTTACAAGTTACAAACTCTTAGTTCTTTGGACGGTTTGATAGATACTCTAATACACTTTTTTAATTGATCTATTTACATTACTTGATATTAAGTATAGCTTTTTTTCAACATAATGTTAAGGACTAAAAGGATGGCCTTATGGAGGGGATAATCAGGTGTTATTTTCATGATTGAAATTATCAAATGAATATAAATATAGATGTAGAGATTTTGCGATTTATTTATTTTTTATTTTTCCTATTTAATAAAGTGTTTTTCATTTGTTATGCATGATGAATTTGTTGTTATTATTATTTGATTTAAATATCCTAATGTTTTTTTTTTTTGTCACGATAACTAGTTTAATATAATTGTATTCTAAATTTGTAATATTTGTCAACATTTTATTGACTACTAGAGGTTTATCCATTTGACCAAGCCCATGATCTATGGTTAACTAATCCCATTATCTTTCCATCAGACTAGGGTAGCAACCCCTATTGTCAAGGTTTGTTTCCTTAATTGACTCATGCTAATAAGTTTCCTTGTTGAGTTCAAATGATATTTTTGTTTCTTTACAACCATGTTCTAGTTCTTTTTATTTCACGAAAATCAATTCCCCATTAACTTCATCATGTGATTAAAAGGTGTGTGTTATCTAATTGATGGATAAAGGAATGACATCTCTAGGTTCCTCTTAGTTTTTATGTGCTTGTTTACTCCTACCCTCATTTAATTTGAACTATGAATTTAAGTATTACAAGCATTAAACATGAATAAACTACATAGGGTAACCATTTAGGTTAATCATAATTAACACTTGACTAAATTTAGCAAGATGAATTTATAGTCATATCAATGCTTAGCCTAGTTGTTTCCTTGTCCCCCCTTCATCCCAGAGGGGAGCTTGGCCTAGTTGTTTCTGTGTCCCCCCTTCTTCCCAACTCTATCACCTCTTACTCCCCCCCTCCCTAATTTTTCCCCTCTTCCCCTGCCCCCCGCTCCCCCTTAGCCGCCCCCCTCCCCCCCAAATTTATTTAGATAAAAGACTGAATTAAGTTTTCAAGTAGCCTCTTAGTTGTCACTTGATTCAAAAATAGGGCCCAACTTGTACCCACTATTTTATATTTTATTTTCTCTAACATTTTCGGTCTATCTTGTTCATTTTATCTTAAGTACATTAAATATTATTATCTTTTATCTCACTTGTTAATTAGAATCAAAGGAAAAATCCAACTCGAGGGAAAAATACCTACATTAAGGCCTTTTATATTCAAGTATATACATGGCTTAATTAAGTTACCATTGTTAGAGTAGGTTTTTTCCCATTATGTGATGTTACCTACATGATCTAATTAGTTTCTTTAGGTTTAATAAAGGTTGTTATGGAAGATTATCCCATATGCATAAGGATGTTTTGAAAGATCTATGTTTCATATATTTTATGAACCTTCCTCTATGTCTTTTGGCTAATTCTTATTAATATAATATTTACTTGTGAAGACTAGTTTCTTCCTTTTGAGTTGTTTCTTTTCAATTTCACTACTTCATACAAGTTTTCTTCATGTATTTGATCATACCCAATTGATCTTTGATTGTGACCAACTCTAACATAGTATCAAAGCTTTTATGGTAGACGAATGCCATTGTTCCTATGGTGAGATCTATCATTTTAGCTTGTTCATGTGTTTTTTTATTGATTTCAAATTTCAAGGGTTTGGTGGGGTTTCTAAAAAATCTATATAGCCAAGGTCTCCAAATAAAAAATAAATAATGAAATTAGATTGAGAAGGTATGAAAACCCTAAGATTAACTATAAACACAACCTAATTTCATGAAAATAAATTTTCACCATTTTTAGATGGTTTGAATGTATTCTTCAAAATCTATAGATTCCATACCACCTGGTACTTAAATTGGAAAAAGCTTTCTTGGTTTTTAAGAGTTTTTTAAAATACTAAGTGGGTGATTATCAATTTTGCATAAAGACATATGGATATTCTAAGATCTTTGTTCTTCTTGTAGGTTTTTTGCCACTTTGGTCATTTTTAACAAAATCTAAAACACTTAGATTTTTTAATGTGATCTTTGGTCGATGTCTTCCATTTGAACACATGTGTTCACATATTTCCATTCATCAACATGACTATGTTCACGTGTGCTTAACTGACCAACATTCTTTTGTGCATTGGCACGATTGCCACTACCACACATGCCTACTCACCTTCACATCTATGAAGGCCAATCACATAGCCTCACATAACACATTAGTATAGGTGGCCCAATCGCCACACTTATACATTTAAGTGGGATGACTGACCATGCTTGCCCCATACATTACACAACTTGTACATCATCATTCACCCATGTCCCCATGGACAAACTGGGCATCCTCACCCCACACTCACACACTAAGATGATCTAGAAGATATCAAATTTAACATCATACATTGTGACACTATTCATTTAAAAAATAGAAGTATTTTTTGGATGATATAACTCCCACATCAATGAGATCAATAAAAAAAAGTTGTAGCCCCATGGTCATATGGTGTGGTCACATGGGGGTCTTAAATCTTATTTCTAATATTAGGGTTTTAACCTTAACACCCAATCCAAAATTTTGAATACCCATATTTTTTCAAATTTTAGAGAGTGGAGATTGTCCTTACCATCTATAAATTCAAATGAACATAACTTTCAACTTTTTGATCCTTTTGAAGTGTTATTTTTTTGAAAGTATTATTTATTTTGAGATCCTTTTGAGGTGTCATTTTTTTTAAAGTCTTATTTATTTTTAGATTTATGCATTAGTAATATTCTTATGCCTTATAAGTTTGAACCTATAAAATTTTAGGGAGGTTATAAATCCTTGTGTTTATATCACAATTATTTCACACACCTACTTTCTACACCATGGATCAATCTCAAGTTCCACCTCTTACTTCGTTCAACAATAACAAGTGGAAATTCAAAATACAAATTATCTTGAGAAGTAAAGGTTTACACTAAATAATGATAGATATAAAAAATAACCCACATTAGATGTAGATAAGGTGAAGTGGTAAAATAGAAGTGAAGAAGGCTATGGTCTTCTACGTCTTCTAACCTATACTTTCATACTAAATTTGTTATTACACCTAAAAACATCGACAACATATTATAAAAGACTCTTTGGAATGTAAGACATAATGAGAGGTCATGACAAGGAGAACGAGCTCATCAATTTGAGCCTAGGTAATTTTGATACAATACAATACTTACTCAAAATGTTTGAATCATTCAGGTTATAGTTAAAACTATTTGATATTGACAAAAATGATGATCAATCGATTCTTTCCATCCTTACCAAATTAGGATCTGATTATTCTATCTTTGTTTCTACCTTCCATGCCACTAAACGTGCCCTTAGAGTTACATGGACCATGCCATCCTTAGATGAATTCATTGTTGACTTAACTCAGGAGAACAACATCATTCAAATAGGTATATTTAAGTCATCTAAATTGTAAGCCTTAATTATGATTCATGACAAACAAAAGGATTTTAGAAGTAAGGAGAAGAAATGGAACAAGGACTCATAACAAAGAAAGGGTCATAAATATGATGCTAAGTCAAAAGCATCAAAAGAATCCTCCTTTTCAGATAGGAAATCCAAGAAAAAATGACTCACATATACCTACTGTAAGAAATTGATGCATGATGAATCCAAATGCATGAAGAAGCAGATCGACCAACTGACTAAGATACTAGAGAAACACAATATCAGTATCCTTGATTATTTCAGTAAGATTTCATCAGCATAGGATTATTATAAGGATAAAAATAGTAAGAAGGACTAAGATATGGGAAAATCACTTGTAGTTATGTAACATCCTTCCACATGGGTTAAATTATTTAGGGCATCAAACCACATGGCTTCATCACAGGACATGTTCTCATCCTTGAAGCCTTTTTCTATGTTTTTCATCTTGTTGGGTGATGATACTTTTGTTGAAGTTAATGGGAGTGGATCTATTAAAGTTAATGATGGAATATTTCATAATGTTCTATGTGTTTCCTCTTTATCCACCAATCTCCTCTCTATTTACCAAATCACTCATATTAGTTTAGGCAATAAAGTTGAATTCACATTCAATTCAATGATTATTAAGGAAATCAAAAGCAACTCTATTATTGCGTTTATAAAACTAGATCATCAGTTATGATTGTATACTTTCTCACATTTTGCTCTTGATCCACCCTTTACTTCATTGTTCACTCATAAAGATGGAGTGAGTTAATTATACCATGAGAGATTCATTCATCTCAACTTTCACTATCTAGAGTAACTTAGTCATCGAGACATAGTTCCATGATTACCACGAGTCAAGTTTTTAGACATTGTTTACCAAGGTTGTATACTTGGTAAACATCTAGAAGAGAAGTACTACAAGAGTAAATCATATATAGTTGAATAAATATTGAATATTCTCTACAATAACATTGCTGGTCTATTTCCAAAACCTCCATTTAACAGGACTAAATACAGGCTTACCTTAATCGATGACTTTTTGAGGTATACTTGGTTATACTTTCTTACATATAAATTTGAGGTCTTTGATGATTTTTAGGACTTCAAAGCACATGTAGAAAAATAGTTAGTTAAATCCATCAAGATTTTATAAACCAATAATGGTGGTGAGTATGACATTAAATATTTTTAGTAACTCAATACATTAGAGGGAGTTGAGCTAAAATGTTTAGTTCCAAATAGTCATGAGTATAATGGTGTTGTAGAGTGCAAGAATAGGTCCTTGAAAGAAATGACTAAATATATGATACACTCAAGGTTTCTTTCACCTTACTATTGGATTGAGATCATCAATTGTTCTTGTTATATCTAGAACTAATTTCCTCATATGGTATTAAATGGATTTACTCATTTTGAACCTTAGAGTATTAATAAACCTATAGTAAATCACTTTTGAGGATTTGGATATATTGCTATGACATGCATTCCAAAGAAGAAATGTAAGGCAATAGAACCTCAAAGTTAACCTTTCATATTTGTTAGATATCTTGAGGGTGTTAGGAGATATAAACTTCTCCATCCCACCATTCATGATTTGTTCTTATAGAGAAGTGTTCATTTTCAAGAGAGTCCTTCAAAATCCACACTCAACACCTCTCTCCCTTCCTAGATGCATTAATATTAGATCATAGTTTTGATGATTCAGATCTCCCTAAACAACTTCATGATGATAATGAAATTAAAAACTATCAAGACAAATAAAATTACCAATAGGCCAAGATCTTGAAACAATACTCAGAATTGATTCGTATTGGATGACTTGAAATAATTAAAAACATAAACCATGATTAAATAAGACTAAACTCAAAAATTAGAAATTACATGCAAAAATTTAAAAAAAAGTAACATCTAAAAAAAATTATATTTTTAGCAGCCTCTATTTATAGTAAGTTTCACATACAAGTGCGCGTAGATCTAAATTTTTTACTAAATATCCTAAATAGTAAAATTATCATATGGGACAAAATTCAACTGAAGCTAATATCCAAATCTAAAAATATAAAATTTTAAAAAATAGAAAATTCATAAAAAAATTCACTAAATGTTAATTTCAGACCCTCAGATGATCATGTTTGACCTCTAAAAAATATTGAAATCAAATTTGAGGGGATATATCTTCTGAAGGTAGAATCAAAATTTTTGATACGATCATTTGGGCATGTGGAAGAGCTCAAATGGAGTTATGGGCCAAATGTTATGTCCTCTTAAAGGTTGGCCTATTTTTTATGCATCAAATGATCTAGATTCTTATTCTAGCTCTTATGATGAGAGTAATGATGAGTATTAACCTCCTCCTTCTCCTAGAACATCTTTATAAGATGAGGAATGTCCTCCTGACTCTCCAAGAACTCATCCTATTTGGGATAGATAAACACTAAAAAGTGTTACCAATGGGTTAGAGAACCCTTAGATAATAAGTGAATCCATTCACAATTCCAAGATGTCCTACATGCTTTCATTACATCTGATTTTCATCTATAATCATTTTATTAGGCATCAAACACTCTAGAGTGGGATACTTTTATGGAAGAGGAATATGGTTCTTTGATGATAAATAACATTTGGGATGTAGTCCCTCTTCATAAGGGAAGAAGACTTGTTCGATGTAGGTGGATCTACCAAACAAAATTTATAGTATATGGGTCCATAGACAAGTTCAAAACATATTTGGTAAAAAAGAGTTTTTCTTAGCTACCTGACATTGACTATACCAAGATGTTCACCCCAGTTGAAATAATGAACCCAATTTGACTCAATCTTGCCATTAATGCAACACATCATTGGAACGTTCATCAGATGGATGTGAAGAGTGCCTCTCTTCATAGTGACCTCAAAGAGAAAATATACATGGAACAACCACAAGGATTTGTGAAAGATTCCTTCTTCATTTGAAAACATCAAAAATATATCTTTGGTCTCAAACAAGCTCTTCAAGCTTGGTATACCAAGATGGACTCCTTTCATCTTTCGGTTGGGTTCATTATATATCATATTGATTTGAATATCTACTTTTTTTGGTAGGATGATTTACTTTTGATTCTAGTTCTCTACATGCAAGACCTATTAGTAATAGGAAGTTCCTCATTCACCATCATTATAGTGAAAGTTACATTTTATGATAAGTTCTCAAAGACTGACTTGAGCTTGTTGCATTACTTTATTAAGAATGAAATCTCTTAGTCTAACTTTGACATCATTATTTCACAATCCAAGTATGCTCTTGATTTTTTTGCATAGTTTAACATGACTGACTTTAAGCTAGCTTTAACACCTTTTATATCTGGTGTGAATCTTGAGGCTCGTTATCCATCTCCTTTGGGTGAGGCTACTTTGTATTGATAACTTGTTGGAAGTCTCATCGATCTTACACACACTAGACCTGATATTTTATATGCAATGGGTATGGTATATAAATTTATGCAAGAACTACATGAGATGAACTAGAAAGTATCTATGTGGATTCTCCCCTACATTTAGAGTATTCATAGCCTTAGGATTCACTATGGAGTGAGCAAAGATGTTGACTTAATTGGTTATATATATCTAGATTAGGTTGGTGATTTTAGAATATCAAGTCTACTTCAGGTTATAGTTTTTTACCGTTATTTAGGTTTGATTAGTTGGTCAAGCAAGAAGAGGAATGATATTTCTTTATCTTTTATAGAGGCATAATACAAAGGTCTTGTTAATGCTGCCACTAAGGCTATTTGGCTTCAAGGGATTCTCACTGAGTTTGGCATCCAATTTTTATGATCAATAATTATCTTTTATGATAACCAAAGAAAAATCCAAATCTATAAGAATCTGATCATCCATTAGTGGACCAAGCATATTGATATTCACTTACATTTTATTCAGAAGTTCATCTATGAGCATGGTATTGATCTCCACTATATCCAGATAATTGAGCAAATTTATGATATATTCATCAAATCCTTAATTAAGAGCAAGTATCTTCATTTGTGTGCTCTTCTTGGGGTTCAGACAACTCCATCTTTTTCCTCTTCTAAGGGATTATCTCTATGTCATTGGGTACCTCATCTATTTGTGTCAGGACCCAATTTTTCTACCCATGTAAGCTATGCTTAATAGAGGCGTTAATGTAGGTTTTTTTCCACTATGTAGTTTTACCTACACAATCTAGTTAGCTTGCTTTCGTTTAATAAAGGTCATTGAAGAAGATTATCCTACATAGATGAGGATGTTGGGACATGTCTATTTTCCACTTATATAATGAACCTTTCTATGTACTTTTTGGCCAATGTTTATTAATGCAATTTCTATTGGTGAAGACTAGCTTCTTCTTTTTGAGTTGTTTCTTTTAGATTTCGCTATTTCATATAGGTTTTCTTTATGCATTCGATCCTATCTAATTAATCCTCAATTGTAACCTACTTTGACAACTCTGATTTACATAAAAAAAATTCTTAGACCATTTTCTATTCATTCTATGTCTAAAAATGATGATTCTTTAAACATATTATCACATTTATTTATTTCTTCCAGGTAACAAGTATTATACATCAACATAAATATCTAAAAATAAACTCTCATTTCAATTAAATACAATTTTATTATATTAACTTATGTTCAATCAAATAACTATATTGAATGAACCCTTAAAAAGTTCAACACATAATTATTTTAAAAAATGAGCTTGTGACTGTTAAGTAACTAACATACATTTATGCACCTTATTCAAACTTAAAATTAAAATCAATTTTCCTTAATTCTACACTTATAATAAAAGAAAAAAAAAAAATCAATACATAATGTACCTTAATTTCAATGCACAGGGGTAAGCAATTATTTTCATAATAACCTAAATCATTCGAGCATGATAATAATCACTTATGAGCTATAATGGCATCTATCTCAGCGATTAATTATGAAATTATTATTTGTTAACCAATCTAAAAATACCTACTATCAAGTTTACCTTACACAATTACATTGAAATCAATTAAATACATAATTCAAATGGATTTCACTAAATAAATAGGAGGGAACAACAAAAAACTACTAAACATTGGCTTCAATGTTGTTAAACCACATCTCCGTTCTTTATTGGAAAAAAAAACCCATATAGTCAATAAATCCCATCCATTATACGATCAAACAATAAATTCGTAGAGTCAATTCGAATTCAAGGTCATTGTTGACCCATCTATAAGGACAAGCCTCCATCCAAAAATTGTTTCTAGTCCATGTCCGTGAAATGGGCTGCCTTACATATGCATTACGACATAGGTTCAACACTTGATGTCATTCTATATAATATTAATAAGAAATAAATATATATAAATCTCTCTTACACTTTAAATCAAGTTTTTCATCAATAGTCATTCACACGGATACTTGGGACATGTTCATCAATTTTGATGAGTCATTAATATGTAATAAACAATACAAACCATCATACATTTTTCTCTAATTCAACCTAGTTTTCAACGTGTATTTATTAATCTAATAAATCAAATGCAGAAGATTTAATGATCTAAATATCCGTAGATATATTGATTTTTCTTTGTAAATAAAGCTTCACTATAACATTTTATACAATATAAACAACATTAAAAATTTCCAACAGTCTATAGATATTTTTAGAAAGTACATAACACTTTCAAATAAAAAAATTATCTTCATGATTGACTTCTTCATAATAGTCAATGAAAATTACAAGGAGCAAGCCGACAGATGACTAAATCTACATGAATGTACGTACATCATGGACTAGGTTGCCATGCGAACATTTTATTGAATCCTACATATGAATAACAGGGAAATGGAGTGGTTTGAACATGGTAACATTACATTTGCCCACCAAGAGTAATATAATAAAACTTTAAAACATTTTAATAAATAAATTATGTGATAAAATCTAAAATAAACTTATTAAAATTGATTTTTCAAATAAATATATTAAAATTGATTTTTAAAATAGATATATTAAAAAAAAATTAAAAATTAACTATTATCAAAAGTTACATCATAAGAATATGGCCATCGAGTCATCTTTTCCCATTTCTTTTTCTTTCATTAAAACTATTATGAAAATGTCTAAACTAGACAATTGTATAATAACATATAAAATGATTGAGTATGTTGTAAATCATATGAATCACATTTTTTTTTAATATGATAAGGTAAAACATTGGATTTTAAAAGGTCCTAAAGCTTTTTACGATAGAAGAAAGATAAAATTTTGAAGTTCACATACAATACCTCTTCCAACAACTCCTGTTAAAATTATTTATTTTTGCAAAATACTCAACTTGAAAACTATTAATATACCCTAAAAACTTTTGTTGAGTTGGATAGTTAAATAAATATTGTAATTTACTTTATATGGTTTATGGAATCCTATAAAATATAAATTTATTTGGGTGTTTAAAATTTACTTTTCTTTTTAATATATAAAAGAACTTATAAGTTAACAAGAAGAGTTTCAATTAATATTATAAGGTTAAGGAGTTTGCATTAGTTATTATTATTTTATATTGAAAATTTTAACGTAATGATAATTCATATGTAATATAATTATGTTTTTAATTAAATCAGTAGGAAAAAGGGTCCTGAATCTTATATAAAGTAGTTCTCAGAGTAGAAAGGTTTCAAATATGCCAAAAATAATACATTAATAGCACACAAGAGATTAAACATAAATCGAATTCGATCTAGCAAGTCAAACACACTTTGCCTGAAAGTGGGTCTGTGAAACATGGATAGGAAGATCTTGCTTCCTCCTTTAGACAATAGTCCAATAAGAAGTATTATCTCCAATCACAAAATTAAGAGATGAAGGAGGTGAAAAGATCACCAATTCCTCATAAGGGGGCGGATCCTGGGGGATGACACAAAAAATCCACCCCAATAACGAATAGTGCACTGAGAGCAATAGTCTTGGTCTCAGGCACATCAACAATAACAATAATATCATGGGAGACAACAAGGGAGGACCCTGTTATAGTTCTAGTGGCAACAAGTGAAGTCCATGCAACACTCCCAATAGCTGCAAAAGTAGTGGAGGTCCCAACAATAGTTTCAGAATCATCAACAATAGTAGGGGAGGACCCTACAACAGTCTCAACAGTAGTAGAGTCATGGAGTGGGGAAAGGGGATCCTTCCTGTCATTAGAAGGAGGCTCAGAAGCATCTGAGTCAGAATCATTGTCATCAACACCTACTATAAGGTGTTCTTGAAGAGCATCCTTCCACCAAAATGAATCTCAAGGAACCTTCAAGTGGGGGCATTCTAAAGCCAAATGGCCCGTATTAAACCACCTTTGACAATGAAATGAGATACGTTCATAATCCAAAGGCTAGCACCAAGAGCGATCAACAACTTGTAATGTAACCTCTGTTAGGAGAGGCATAGACAAATCCAAATCCAATAAAATATGACCATATGTGGTGTGAGAGAAGAAACTAGTGACTTGATCCACCATGATGAACTGGACCATTGAGTTACCAATGCCTTTATAAAAAGATTCACACCAAAAGTGAAGAGGCAAATTTGGAAGACGAATCTAAACTGATCGCCTATAATTTTGTTGATAATATTATTTAAAATATTTTTATATGCAATGGAATTTTTTATAATATTATTTAAAATATTTTAAACATTTTTAAAAGATTTAGTCTCGAGCTAGCTTGCATTTAGTCTCGAGCTAGCTTAGTGTATCTAGAATTCGCCTTATGTCATTTTCCTTTTTCAAGCCCCCTTTTGATATACTTACCTAAGTATTAACCTCCTTCTACTTCTGACATGTGGCATCCTTATGCTTCTTCATCATAAAGAAGTCCTCGTTTCATCTTAGAGTAGTGCCAGCTAGACACATGCTGACCAAGCACTCATTTTTCACTATTTATTTTTGTTCATAAATCAAAGAAGCACCATTGGCTAATAGAGTGATGGGTAGGACCCACCAAGAAGTTATCAATGGAAACATGGTTTCTCCACATGGCACCTTCACACTCATTTTTATAAAGAAGTACCAAACTTCTTTGGGCAAGCATCTACTCGACATGTGGCATCATAGTGTTTATCTAAGAGTAGTTTATTTGTGATAAGCCTTCAAACAACACTATTGGTTGATGAAGAAATGAAAGGGACCCACTGTGTAGTTATAACAAGAAGGAGGTGATCTTTTTCATGCGGCAGCATGACACTTGTCGAAGGTAAAGTTTTCTTATCATAACTAGGAGTTATGCCATTAGCAAAGGTAAATGGATATTTATACAACTTATCAGAGGTGGCTCTGAAGATGAACATGTGGCATTACTAGGCTCCTCTTGAGTATCATAGTCATAACAAGATAGAGTGGTTGTGTCATATCTAGGATTTGAAGGTTAACTGCACTCATAAGTCTAAGTCCTATATTCATTTATAATGACACCATGATTGGCATGAGTGCTAGGATTTCCAAGTGTTGCTTCCAAAAAAAGCCAATTTGCCTATATATTTTGGGATCATCCCTCTTGGAAATGGTGTTATCATTTTCTTCATATTTTTTCTATTTTGAAAACAACCATTTTTAATAGAATAGGAGTAATAGTAGCTGACAAGTTCCCATTCTATGAGCTTACCGGGTTCCCCTCATAGGTGTGATTGGACATTTTGTATTGTGCCTTTGAGGCCTTCTATATTTTATTCTCCACCTAACAATGAAGAGGATGTAGTTTTTTGTGTCAATTTGAGTGAAAATTTATTTATGCTTGTTATTCCCTTTCTTCTACTTTTATAGTATTAATCCTTTCTTGCATTATAGACTTTAATTCATGCTTTATACTCCTTTATGGTTTGTAGTGTTTAAGGATTCAATCTATTTTATGAAATTATAGGTTAACATTGTAAATCTCTTAGTGCATCTCCTTAGTTTTATTTCAGTGTTACCTACATTTCACTCTTATCCCTTTTCACCCAAGATCAATTGAAGAGTCAACTTCTACAATATTAGAGGTTGATTTAAAGACTAATATTTAGTCCCACATCTATAAAGCTTCCCATAGAGGTTATCTAAACTAAAGAAAGAGTTTTAGGCATCAATAGGTTTCTTTATTTTGATAGTATAAACTTTATTTTAGGAAGTTTCAGCTTGCTCACTA
>JARHVA010000451.1:4017500-4120000 GCA_037957365.1 Torreya grandis
TTATTTTGTGGTTAAAAGGTTGTAATTATATCCCCATTGTTGTTTTTCATGTTTCCCCATGCTCATTATCCACTACAACTGACTAACCCATTGAACAAGATTCAAGTGTGGTGATAGTTTCATATATTTCAATTGTCTGAAACATATTTTTTAGATCTTTATAATTTATTTTCCTTGTGTGTGTGTATTATTTTTAAATCTTGTCTGACGGTTGTTTTCATCATAGTTTTTTTGGTTATGCAGTTGGCCTCTGTATGGGTAGTTTATCTCATTATTTTGTAGGAAAATACACTTCCCTTTTAAATTTATTTTAGCATAGATATTATAAGTCCTGAATACATATCTATATATTTTTAATAGAACTACTTTCTGAATAATTATAAATCATTTTTCTTGAGTTTAACTTCTGTGGTACTCTAAGTTCATTTGTAATTTATTCATTATTTTTTAACAAAATGTCTAGAATAAATTTAGCAGAGAGAGATGCTTATTTTTATATGTTCACAAAGATGGATGGCTAGGCTTGCATTGGCAAATCATAAAATAAAATTGATATTTGCATACCTGAAAATCAAGGCAATGGTAAAAATGGAGTATTAGATACATATTAGATAAATACCTTTGCTTGTCAGGAGTTACATTTTATCCTCTCAAATTTTGCCAGTGAGAAATCCATCCACAATAATTTAGGTGTCAAATAATTAGTCTACCCATAATCAATTGAACAAATAAAAAGAGAAATAGGAGAACCTCAAAATCCCGTTGGACCTCTAATTTAGCTTGAGTTTCTTGCCTACCTATGCAAAATTAGAAGCAGTATTAAATGCCCCAGCTGATCTACATTATTATCACTCCCCAAGTATTTTTCTCAGGCAATCAGTTTTAGGTCGAATGTAGATGTTAAATTATGAGCATGTTTTTGCCTTTGATGCATTACATACAATGGATTATTATGCTAAACATAGGATCATTATTGATTGTTTCATACGATAATTCCTTTTGTTGATTGTGTTAAACATAGGACCATTACCATGCATGCTGATAGCTAGATGCCACGCAACAAAACGTAGGAACCACCCTTGATGAAAACCCATGGACCACCGACAAAACCATCTAACATCCACATGTCAACATTTGGATGGATTTAAATGGAATATTCTTTTTCTTGTCTCATATGAGATGAATCTTGAGGCTTCATCTCAATGTAATAAGCCTCTAGCTTTATTAAATAAGGTGTTTGTTATCCATGAAAGAAACTTACATTGATTTTTTTAATTGGAATGTGTCATTATATCCATAAAAATACCTGCAATAAAAGGTGGACAATATTAGTGTAGGTTTTTATTTTTCCCTACTTTTTAATTAGGTAAATTGTATTTCTTGTGCATACTTGGAGTTTTCCTACATTTGTGGGATAAGATAGCTTATGTGGAGGTGTGTGCCATAGATGTGTCATAAGTGTCATAAGAATGTCATAAGTAACTCCCTTGATGGGAGTCACTTCTCTATTCTTAGCACCTTGTCACCACCTTTCATGGAAGAGTTACTGTCTATTCTTGGGGTGCCTTGTCTACTTTTTGTGGAGGAGTTACTTACATACTCTCCTATATGTATTCCTCACTTTGACCATCTCATGTTAATCAGATTTTGGTTTTCTCCATTTTGTCTTGTGTAATTTATCTTCTTGTGTTATTTTCAAATTGCTTTAGCATCTATGTGGTGTGCACTTGCTTCATCTCATGTGATCATGTCTCCATTACACTCACATTATCTAGATTTTGGCAACAACTCTGATATGGTATCAGAGCAAGAACGGTAATCATGTGTCTGGTTATGCTTTTAGTTCATTTTGAAATCAAGAGGAGTGGAGTTCTCTTTCTTTCTTTATTTTCTAGATTTGATCTAAAATAAAAAATATATATCATTTCTGGTATCATTGTTTTGAGAATCTTTAGCCTTTGGGTGTCTTGGCTATCTTCACTTCAGGGGTTGGTTCAACAGTTAGCTTGGGCACCATTGTTGTGTGCAAGTAGCAGAGGGAGGGGTAGCACTCAACGTTTAGTTGAAGTGCAACACTCAGCCTCTGCCACGTCAAGCTTCTACAGCCACACCATCCTCTATACCACATCCAAAACAAGTCTATTTTCTTTTCTAAATATGGCACAGATTTTCTGATGGCACGTCCTTTCTATAGCTACACCTAGCTTCTGGTCTGTGCCAACTTTTACAATGCCTTTAGCCTATGTCCTTCCAGCATGCCAAGTAATAGCAAGGCACCTTCAGTTCTACCATGCATTAGGTCATACGGTGTTTCCAGCAGGTCTACATTTTTTTTGTCTTTTCTGCCAGCAGTCTTGTTTGGAAAATGGTGCTTTTTTCATGCTTAGCGTCCCATGTGGACCCTTAGATGCTTGGCCAACAGTTCAATTCTATCTTTGCTTCATTATTTTTAGTTAAAAATTGATTTGTAAAAACAAAAATAAGTCAATTTGACTAAATATTTAATTTTTTAGACAGTTTTATAATCTGGGGGTTTTCATTTAAACTTGAATCTTTGCCTGTCGAAGATGAAGGGTGAGGCCCAAGTTGGCAGGAGGCCAATTCCCCCTCACACAAACCTCCTTTATATTCCTCATTCCATGCCAAATCTAGTGAGTGGTTGGAAGGCCACTTTCTCTCTCAAAATAGGTATTTCTTAATGTTTTAGAGCTTTTTTTACAAAAACACTAGTTTACGAGAAAATTGAACCTTTAATATCTTGCAAATGATAGCTCAGATTTCAGTACTATTTTTTGCAAAAGTGTTTGTAATTCAATTCTCCATAGTGCATGACTATTATTTGTCAAAAATACACTAATTTATAAAGTGCTAAAAATTTGGGTCTCTTAAGACGCATTTTCGACTGAGTCTGACGTCCTGTTTGCTTTAGTCTTGCACTGATTACTCTAAGACGCATTTTCAGCTAAGCTCGACGTCTTTTGAGCATGCGCTTTTATATTTGGGGGGGGGTGTGATTGTTTTTCACAACTTGCAAATCTTTACTTTCATTCTCCTTTCTACATAATTTCACAACTTGTAATCAACACAAACAACACCTAAATTTAGCTAGAAATGGATTCTTTTCAACTTAAACCCCTAACACCCTTCAACTATCATGAATGGAAGGTTAAAATGTCAATCATTCTTAGAACTAAAAGGATTTTATAGGATCACCATGGGTACTGAAGTAGAACCCAACACTGATGCTAAAAAGGTCAAGTGGTACAACCGTAGTGATGGAGCGTATGGATTACTGAGCTTGTCTATGTTTTCAAAACTTATCTTCCATCTAGAATCCTCCCAGACTCTGAATGACATATGGGACACCTTAGAAAACTTATTTGGGAAGCTTGATCAGATGAGAGCTCATGAGCTCGAAAATGAAATCATAAGTCTAAGTCCTAGAAAATTTGACAGCCTACATGACTTCTTCACTAAGTTTGAGGCCTTTAGATTGAAATTGAAAGAATGCAGGATAGAGAAGAAAGATGATCAACTCATACTTTCTATTCTCGCAAAGTTAGGTCCAAGCTATTCAGTCTTTGTCTCCACTTTCCATGCCACAAAACGTGCCCTAGGCACTACATGGAAAATGCCTTCTTTGGATTCATTCATTGCCGACTTGATTAGGGAGCAAGATAAACTTATTCAAATGGGCATAATGAATTCTAATCAACCCGAAGCTTTGATAGCTGGAAATGGTAAGGATAAAACTTCAACAAAGGAGAAGAAGAAAAAGAACAAGGACCAAGAGAAGAAGAAAGAAAATAACAATCCTGCCAAAAACAACACTGAGACTTCCTCTTCCAATGCTAAACCTAAGAAGGAGAATGTTAAGTGTGCCTATTGTAAAAATATAGGGCATGATGAACACAAATACATGAAGAAATAAATAGATCACCTAGCTCATCTTCTAGAGAAGAACAACATAGGTGTTCCTGAGTCCATCAAGTAGAATTCATCTACCCAAGATTATACCAAGGCAAAATACAAGGGTAAGGAGAAAGAAAATGGCAAGGCCCTTGTAGCTACTATAGCTTCTACATCATCATGGGTCATTGATTTGGGTGCTTCTCACCACATGGGCTCTTCACTAGTTGAGTTGTCATCGTTAGAGCCTTGTAGCATGACTTCAATTAGTTTGGGTGATGACACATCAGTTTTTGTTGTAGGTAGAGGGTTAGTTGAAATCGAAGGAGGAACATTCAATAATATTCTAAGTGTTCCTTCTCTTTCAACCAATCTCTTATCTGTGTACCAAATCACTCACATTGGTCGAGGCATGAGAGTTGAGTTTTCACCAGATTCAGTGGCTATTAAGGAGTTACATAGTGATACTACAGTGGCAGTGGGTAGGTCAGATCACTAAGCAAGGTTATACACTTTTTCATATTTTGCATCAGATTCTTCTCCAACATTGTTGACTCATTCAGATGGAGTTAGCAAATTATGGCATGAGCAGTTTGGCCACCTTAACTACCGCTACCTTGAGCAACTTTGCAAACATGACATGGTCATTGGCTTGCCTTGTGTCCAATTCTCAAAAGGAATTTGCAAGGGGTGCTCCCTTGGGAAGCATCCCAAAGCAAAATTTGACAAAGGAAAAGCTTAGAGGGCTTCACAACCTTTGGAGTTAGTCCACAGTGATGTATCAGTACCCTTTCCCAAACTATCTTTCACAAGGGCCAAGTACATCCTCACTTTCATTGATGATTTCTCTAGGTACACTTGGATATATTTTCTCAAACAAAAGTCTGAAGTGTTTGAGAATTTTCTAGACTTCAAGGCTCTTGTTTAGAAATAGAGTGAGAAATCCATCAAGGTTCTTCGAACTAATAATGGATGGGAGTATGCCAGCATCAAATTTGAGCATTTTTGCACCATAGAGGGGATTGATTTGTAGTGCATAGTCACTTATAGTCCTTCACAAAATGGGGTTGTAGAACACAAAAATAAGTTCTTGAAAGAGATGGGTAGCTATATGATTCATTCCAAATCCTTAGCACCACAGTACTGAACTGAAGCCATCAATTGTGCTTGCTACATTCAAAACAGGGTTCCTCACAAAGCTTTGAAAGGGATAACACCCTTTGAAGCTTGGCATAAAAGGAAACCTGATGTTGAGCACCTCAGGGTTTTCAGATCCCTAGCCATGGCTTGCATTCGAAAGAAGAAAAACAAAGATATGGAACGCCAGTCCAAGCCTTGCATCTTTTTAGGATATCTAGATGGTATTAAGGGATATCACCTTCTAGATCCAGTCACTCATGAGTTGTTCTTTGAGAGAAGTGTCCATTTTAAGGAGAGTCCTAGAGACTTAACACTTGACACTTCTTCTCCCTCATCGGATCTACTTCTTCATGATGATTCCTTACCAGATTCAGATCGGCCACAATAGGTTCTTGAGCCAGAGACATCTTCTTCTTCTTTGAGTTTAGACAGTGAGGATAGTGATGCAGAGTCATCCACCTCTAGTTAGTCAGAGGATGAAGATTTAGCACTTGACTTGCCCACTTTTGAGCCACTTTGGGCCAGATAGACATTTGAGAGTGCTAGTACTTGGGTAGGAGATCTCGCAGATGGTAGATGTACTAGGGGGATTTTCAAAGAGATCCACATGCCTTCTTTGCTTCAATTTTGGATCCACAGACTTTTTGAGAGGCATCGGGGGTTCCTGAGTAGGATAATGCTATGGAGGAAGAATATTCTTCCTTAATCAAAAATCACACTTGGGATTTGACTTCACTTCCTAATGGAAGAAAGATGGTTCGATGTAGGTGGATATATCAGACCAAGTTTATAGCAGATGGGTCAATTGATAAGTACAAGGTGTGATTGGTTGCCAAGGGTTTCTCACAGGTGGTAGGCATTGACTACTCAGAGTCCTTTGCACCTATTGCAAAGATGACTTCTATCTGACTCACCTTGGCTATTACTGTAGCACATGGTTGGGATGTGCATCAGATGGATGTGAAGAGTGCCTTTCTTCATGGAGACCTAGAGGAGGAGATCTACATGGAGCAGTCATCAAGATTTATTCAGGATTTGTCCTTAGTATGCAGACTTAGGAAATCTATCTATGGCCTTAAATAGGCCCCTCAGGATTCGTATGCCAAGATGGATTCCTTCCTTCTCATAGTGGGTTTCACTAGGTGACATTCTGATCCTAATGTCTACTTCCTATAGCAGGATGATTCGCTCTTGATTTTGGTTCTATATGTTGATGACCTTTTGATCACCAAGAGTTCTTCATCAGCTATTGGAGTAGTGAAGGCATCTCTCCAGGATAGATTTGACATGACAGAATTGGGCTTATTGCACTACATCCTTAGCATTGATATCTCACAGTCAGATTTAGGGATTTCTCTTACACATCCTAAATATGCTCTTGACTTATTATCTTGGTTTCACATCGCTAATTACAAGCCATCTCCGACTCCCTTTCTATCAGGAGTGAAGCTTGAGACTGATTGTTCTTCACCATTGGTTGATGCCACTCGGTATCAACAACTTATTGGTAGTCTCATCTACTTGACTCACACTAGGCCTGACATATCATATACAATGGGAGTTGTCTCTAGATTCATGCAGGAACCTCATGAGCTACATTGAAAAGCAGCTAAGAGGATCTTGCATTACATACAAGGTTTACATAGATATGGGTTTCATTATAGATTTGGCATAGAGGTTGACTTGGTTGGATATACAAATTTAGACTGGCCTAGCAATTCATAGACTCACAAGTCCACTTTTGGTTATAGTTTCTCTCTAGGTTCAGGTCCTATCAGTAGGTCTAGTAAGAAGTAGAATGTTATTGCTATATCATCCATAGAGGTAGAGTACAGGGGAGATGTTAATGCAGCTACCGAGGCTATTTGGCTTTAGGGGATTCTTTTTGAGTTTGGCATTCCTATCAAGAAGCCCACCATCATTTATTGTGACAACCAAAGTACCATTCAAATTTACAAGAATCTAGTTCAGCACCAGCAGACCAAGCACATAGAGATTCACATGCATTTCATTCAGGAGCTTATTCAGTATCAGGTCATTGACTTGATATTTTGCCAGTCTTCAGAGTAGGTTGTAGACATCTTCACCAAACCTTTCACTGAGAGCAAGTTCATTCATCTACGAGCTCTTCTTGGGGTGTAGTTTACATCTACAATAGCATCATCTTCAAGTGGGGCCTTCTATCCTCTTCATCTCCTTTATGTCTCTCTTTTGCGGGGGGGAGTTTTTTCCTACAATTTTCCCCCTTTTCTCTATCTTATGGGAGATTGCATTTGTACATGGGTACCTCATCAGGCCTAGTTGCTGGCACCCATCTTATATTTCCACACTGCCCACCTAAGCTATGCTTATGCGGGGGTATAAGTGTAGGTTTTTTATTTTTTCCTATTTTTTAATTAGGAAAACTATATTTCTTGTGCATACTTAGAGGTTTTCTACATTTGTGGGATAGGCTAGCTTATGTGGAGGTGTGTGTCATAGATGTGTCATAGGTGTCATAGGAATGTCATAAGTAACTCCCTTGATGGGAGTTACTTCTCTATATTTATCACCTTGTCACCACCTTTCATGGAGGAGTTACTGTCTATTTTTGGGGTGCCTTGTCCACATTTTGTGGAGGAGTTACTTATGTACTCTCCTATATGTATTCCTCACTTTGGCCATCTCATGTTAATCATATTTTGGTTTTCTCCATTTTGTCTTGTGTAATTTATCTTCTTGTGTTATTTTCAAATTGCTTTAGCATCTATGTAGTGTGCACTTGCTTCATCTCATGTGATCACATCTCCATTGCACTCGCATTATCTAGATTCTGGCAACAACTCTGATAGACAATATATTAAATTTTAATTTAGAAATAAATAAATATAACAAAGAGATCTTAGATGTGTTGAAAGTAACATGCATTTAGTGTTTTAGACTAGAGTTATTAGATGATTGTTGAGGGGTATGTTGTGATTCAGTTTTAACAATTTTTTGATATTATTAGTTTTCATTTGTTTATAAATTGTTATCATTTTTGTATTGGAAGTTATAAATAGATAAATTAATTATTAATATTTTAAATATATTAATTTGAAAAAGAGTTAAAAGATATTAATTTTAATATAATTATGTTAGATTTTTTATATATTATATTGATTAATGATTATATTATTTATTATAAATTTATTATTGAATGGTATTAGATGGTTTTAATTTAGTTGTAAAATTACGTTTGATTCATAAAAATCTTTCCTAAAAACAAAAAATGAATTTTAAGCTCCTCCATGTATCGAAAGACATCATGATTTTCTTATCGCCTTCTCCAAATTAAAAAATATATAATATAACAATCAAATAGGAATCAAATTTATAGTAATCAAATTCAAAATAAAAAATAACATAATAAAACCTTATATAAACATCCACCATCATTGATTGTCATTATATATCATGCCATCTTCATAAATCCTCAATGGATCCAATAATTGAAAGTGAATTACTTATAAAATGAGAATTTAAGTGTATTTCATTTGTTCATAGACATTTTAAAGATATGTTAATTTTTAAATGGAAATATAAATCTATTTTATTTATTCATATTCTATTACAACTTAATGTTCTACCAACTATATTGTAAATTTATGTTAACCTAATATTTTGAAGATGAATGATATTGTGAATCTTCCTCATCCTATCAAGAAATTGTTTACTATTTTTTTTTTCAATAATAAATTCTTAAAAGACATAATAATTTAATTATAAATATAGTATAAAATCTAATATTTAAAAACCTTGTTCATCTTATTCTAATCGATTTCTTTTTGTCTCAAATCTATATACTTTTACTTGCATTTTTTTGGGGGTCTGGTATATAACATTAGTCTTCAGTCAGTGCATGCTCCTAATTTTTAAGTACCCTTTAAAATAATAAATATTTATATAAATATAAACAATTCAAGTAAAATTTTATGATAATAATCTAAAACTAATATTCTAGTAGGATTAGATTATAGTTGGTATTGCTTATTGTCGACATACTTTGAACTTTGATAATATACACATGCATAACTGACTTTTAAAAATTATAAATAAGAAATATGTAAAAGGGTAAAATTGTCCATTTATTTAAGGAGGTGGATAAAGCTCATATATCCTAATTGTAAGGTGGTAAAATTTTATGAATAATTATGATAGTAAATGATGCAAAAAAAATAGGCCAACTTTTGGAGGTCATAAACTTTGACCTGTAGCTCTGTTTTTGCTCTTCCATGTGCCAAAACAACCGTATAAAAAAGGTTGTTGATTCCCTAGGAAATTCTAATGGCCTACCTATGTTTTTTATATTTTTTGGAGGCTTTAGGTGATCATCTGATGGTTTCAAATTGTGAGTTAGTGATTTTTTCATGTTTTTTCTATTTTTATAAAGTGTATATTCTTAGACCCAGAAGTCAAATTTAGTTGAATTTCATCCCCTAGTCTAATTATAGTGTTTAGGATATTTTGAGAGATTTTTGGGCTATTTTGTGTGTTTTAAAAATAGACATTTTTTTAGATTTTAGTTTTTTTTTTAATTTTGCATGTAAACTATAATTTTTGAGGTGAGGCTTATTTAAGCATATTTTGGTTTTAAACCCATCACACAAAATATCATAACACTTGAGATAATGCTTACTTATATACCATATCTATGTTAATAAGTTTTATCAACCATATACCAGTGTACACCCATCCTCAAGTTGCTTACTATGAAAAATCAACCTTTGTTGGTAAGGAGGAATCCCCTCAGCAGTTTCATGATGGGTTAGCTAGAATAAACAATTAATCTTATTCACAATTCTTTGAAATCCTCTTCCTCTTTGTTGGTATTCAAACCCTTGCCTATTATTATCTTATCTTTTTTCACCACGTGATGATTCACCTCTATTGGCATTAAATCCACCTCTGTTGGTATTAAACCCACCTCGTACCCTTATTGGAGTGGATCCACCTCTTCTTGGACTAGTAGATGTCCTTCTAAAATTCTATCTATTTCGATTTTCTTCTGCCTTCAAAACTATTTGATAAGCCTCCTCCATGTTAAGTATTATGTACATGCTTAATTCATCTTGAATACAAATTTTAAACCATTTACATACCTTGTTGCCATATTTCTTTTTGTTTCATCATGCTCCACTCATATGGAAAGATTGTAAAATTAATTTATATACTCTTGTATACTGTGATATTTTTGCCTTAAATTTTAAAATCTTATATATAAGGTTTGTGCATAATCCACAGGAAAAAATTTCTCCCTTAGCTTCTTCTCCATATTTTTCCACATATTAATCTTCTCTTTACCTTTCCTCTATCTCTCTTTCTGCATGTGATCCCACCAAATCACTGAATGACCTTTCAATTTCATGCATACAAATTTTACCTTCTTGTCTTCTCTCATGGTCTTCCACTCGAAGAATTTACCTATGTTATTCGTCCAGTCTATTAACTCCTCTAGTTTTAAACTACCTCCATAATCTCAAACATCAACCTTGATTACTTCATTCCTTCCTTCTAAAGCCCGAACCATCCTCTCTTCCATCGATGGTGGCTGCTCTTGTTCTTCTTCTTCTTCTTGTTCAACTTCTTCATCCCGATTTGTGTCTTCCTCATCACCACCTTATCTTCTCTATTGATTGGTGATAACCTATTTTAATTGTTAAACTTGCCTCTACAACTCTTTTATAGTCTATTTTATCTATGTTTTACCTCCTTATGCTCTTGCCATTCTTCTCTCTTCCAAGATTCAAACCTACCTTTGATACTAGATAATTAAACCAAAAGCTAACAAGAACAAGAAAATTATCAATAGGCCAAATCTTGAAACAATACTACAAAATTGATTCTTATTGATTAATTGAGATAGTTATAAACCCAAACTAAACTTAAATAAGCTTGAACTCAAAAATAAGAGTTTACATGCAAAATTAAAAAAAAATTATAATGTAAAAAAAATGTTTGTTTTTAAAACACACAAAATAGCCCAAAAATATCTCAAAATATCCTAAACACTATAAGTAGACTAGGGGATGAAATTCAACTGAATTTGACTTCTGGTTCTAAAAATATACACTTTATAAAAATAGAAAAAACTTGAAAAAATCACTAAATCACAATTTGAAACCCTCAAATGATCACCTATAGCCTCTGAAAAGTATCAAAAACATAGGTAGGCCATTAGGATCGCCTAGGAAATCAACAACCTTTTTGATACGGTTGTTTTGGCACATGGAAGAGTACAAACAGAGCTATGTGTCAAAATTTATGACCTCCAAAAGTTGGCCTATTTGTTTTGCATCATTTACTATCATAATTGTTCATAAAATTTTACCACATTACAACTAGGATATATGAGCTTAATCCACCTCCTTAAATAAATGGACCCTTTTACATATTTCTTATTTATAATTTTTAAAAGTTTGCTATGCATGTGTATATTATCAAAGTTCAAACTATGTCGATAATAAGCAATACCAACTATAATCTAATCCTACCAGAATATTATTTTTAGATTATTATCATAACACTTTACTCGAATTATTTATATTTAAGTTATTTAATGGAAAAGGATTGCCATCTCTTTATATTAGACCATTTTATGACTCTTTTTCATATTTTTGCCATAATGAAACTAATACATTTGTTCTAATTTGTGCCTCAATTTGGGTCATAATTGAGTTGAATTTTGTAGCACAACTTAGGTGCATAAATGTTAAGACTAGACATCTTAATTACACCATGTTAGTTTCATAGTTTCACCATAATTGTGCCACATCTATGCCAACATTTTACATTAGGTTGGAATTTGGGTTTACAATTAAAATAATTATAATAAATTAAAAAACTTGTTACATATATGATTAATGTCTTAAGTTGGAGAGAGTCAAATTAATATAACCTCCTTTCAAAATTTAAAAAATTAAAGTCGATTTGTCTTAAATTTTGCTCATCCTCCTCCTCGTATTTTATGTAATCCTTATGGACATAGAGTGTGTATAATGGGGTATCTTCTAACTCCTCATCATTGTTTTACTCGGTGTAATTAGGATTATTATGATCTTACTCCTTGATATAATGGCCATGAACTAGGACAGATTGTCTATCCACCTGTAAACTAGACAATACTTAATTGGCATATAACTGTTTAAGGTTATAATTTATATAATTAATTAAAAATAATAATTATACATTAAAATTAACACATATCCCCTAGCATGGGTCCGCATTTTGAAAGATGTTTTTTCTCATCCTTATTATGTTTACTATTTTTCATCTCCTTGGTGGCCCTACAATAATATTGGTGCTTCTACAATAAAATGTATGTCATAAAAGGATGTGTATTTTTTAATAAAATAACTTAGTAACTTATGTAAATTAACTTATAACATATAAAAATTATATGTAAAATTAACTATAAAAGACTTAAAAAATTATGTGAAAAATTATTTTGCTCATTCACCCCAAGTGATGAATTACTAGGACTCCCTTAGTATCTCTCATTTCTCCATATTTATGTTAAATATGCTTAATCCCTAAATTAATTTAAATAAATATAAAACATACAAAAACCCAGTAAAAAAATCACAAAATTTCCCAACTTTTCTCATTATTATTTTTAACTCCTCTACAGGCTATTTTCTATTAGTTTTGAGCCAATAATCTTTTAACTTTGACTAAATGATAATTTTCATGCTATGATGTCAAATATTTATCATCTATATATCTTTATTTTTTTGGTATGCAACTTTTTGATGTGTGTTTTATGCACAAACTAATAACCTTACGATGTACCCTGTAACAATTTAGGATAGATGAAAAGTATTCACTCCAAGGCACGAATTAGATGGTATTCAATTTTATAAACAACATGGTTGTGGAATACAAGCAAGAAAATTAGTTATTTACCATAGATTAATTGGATTTTATTGAACCTATGTCTACTTGCGTTTTAAGGATGGATAATGTTTCTAACCTAAGGTGGATAAAACTTCAAAAAAAACTCAAAAAACAAAGAATGGTAGAGTGAAAAATGAGGTTAGTGAACAACATAAGATGAAACCCTTCTAAGCCAAATTTGAACTAAAATTTGGAAAATTAATCAATAAACCAATATAAATTTAAATTTTTCTTAGTCACACTAACAATTAGACACAATCATTAGTCAAAACAATAAGAATACAATAAACTTAATCACATTCAATCAAAGGTTACCACTTTTGTTAGATTACATTAGCAGATTCACAAATAGGTATTATGATTATCATAAAAAAGGCATCGAAATATGTAATAGCATAAAGTGAATAATTGTATCAAAATAAAAATCATACACAACCAAGAAACTAAGATACCAGAATGATATCATTCCTTACACAGTGCATAAAATTGGAGAAGAATAAATATTCAAACATCAAAATAATTGTAGAACTTTCCTCAAAATTTCCTATTAATTTTAATAGTCAAAATTCTCCTCCCTTTGGCATTGGGAGAATATAGGCATATATAAAAATGGGATGTGTAAGTCCTCATCTCTCAATAAAAGTTTAAAAATGCAAGTCCAAAAATAAAATAATGAACACTCTCATGTAAAGCATGCATGTACATGAAAATACATAGTTATATTTGAAGAGGTGTCTATATGGTAGTAGTAGAATAAGAATAAGACAATGTTACTATTTTTAGTGATTAATTAGCCATCTAAGTTCCTTGTGGAATCAAAACTGGGCCTGCTAGATTTTTTTGACTACAAATACTTAAAATGGGAACCACGAGATGATGTGGAAACACTAAAAGTTAGCTACGTACTTGGCATTGACCCTAAATTTATTTATTTTGATGTGAGTTATTCAAATAATGTGATTAACACTTATAACTACTTATTAATGGTGTCAAAACTAAGGAAGGTTTGAAGAGTTGGATGGCTTCAGTTGTCAACTTTGTCTGTTCAGCTTATGAGCTCTTAAATTCTTCTCCCAAAGCCTCAACTCTTGTTACCATATCCTTGGAAAAATTTATCAATTGATGAATGTTATCATATGTTCTATATATCATTCCTTCAATTTCCTCCTTAAAATTATTTACATCTACTTGAAGGAGGATCTCAAAATTGGGCTTGTTAACTAACTGACATGTAAAGGTAATCACATCATTGACTTTTATGTCTTTCATTATTTTCAAGGATTCCTTTCCATGACATACAAAATGCTATAATAAATCCTTCAATTACATAATTGAGGCATGATGATGCATCCATGTTGGACATTAATTTTAATTCATTAAAGTCACTACTTCTGGAGCACCAAATCAAAATAATTCAAAATTTTCTCTAATTCTTTCAATTTATGCAAAAGGTTAAGCACCTTTATTCTCTCTAATTGCCTTCCTACTCTAGAAGCCCAAATCTTATGCAAAATGTTGCATGGCTTAGTGGTTTCAATTTGAAAATCATTACTTATCTCCTGATGAGCATGTATAATATGTCTCTAGAGAAATATTTCCCATGCATCCACTTTGATTTTGTACATCTCTTTTATAGCTTCACCAGCAATGTTTGCAAAAGTATATAAATATTCAATATATTCATTAGGATCATTTAGATCATTTTTGGCTTTATTTGCTAATTGAAATATATTTTCTCTTTTTTCAAATTCCATTTCTCCGCTTCTATCTAAATTCAATGCCTTCTTCCTCACTATTTGGATGGTTCCACTCATTTTGTTAAACTAGGTAGAGAAGATAGATAAATTTATGACAGATAAGTTCTATCTCTCATACCCTTTGTTTTACTTTTGTTTTGCCCACTGGGGAGAAAAAATGATGCAAAAAATAGGCCAACCTTCCAGAGGCCGTAAATTTTGACCCGCAACTCCGTTTGAGTTGTTCCACACGTCAAAATGCCTTTATCAAAAAGTTTGATTTTGATCTAATCTAGTATATCTAGTTATATTTGATTTTTATATTTTTATAAGGCCAAATGTGATCATTTAAGGGTCTAAAATTAATGTTTAATATTTTTTAGGATTTTTCTATTTTTAGAACCTAATGTCAACTTCAGTTGAATTTCATCCTATAACCTAATTTTAGTATTTGTGTTATTTAAATAAATTTTTAGAGTTGTTTCTAATTTCATGTGAAACTTAATATAAATAGTGGCTACTAAAAATAGACTTTTTTTAGATTTTAGTTTTTTCAAAATTTATATGTAAACTCTAATTTCCAAGTTTAGGCTTATTTAAGCATGGTTTGGGTTTTTAATTATTTCAAGTAATTAAATATGAATAATTATAAGTTACTATTTAGAATCTTGGCCTATTGGTAATTTTATTTGTCTTGTTAGTTTTCGTGTTCCTTAAAAAATTACCCTTTCTTTTCTTGATGGGCTTAGGTCTTCAGATGTAGAAGATGGAGGAGGTGTTATTACTAGTGGTGCCAATGGTGCATTTATTTTTATTGGGAACTGGAGCAATAGGTGGAAAATTCTTTCTCAATGTGAATTTTCTCTGAATAGAGTGACTTCAACAACATAATTAGTCAAGCTTGGGTTTTTCTCAATAATCACAGTGGTTGATTGTACGGGTGAAGACTGTGGCATATGCATATCTAGTTGAGAATAATGTTTCTTAAGCACTGGTGACCTTATATGGTTGTAAGTAGAAACTATAACCCTATTATTAAAATGAAATTCTTTCTTTGGATCCTTTGTTTTTAAATTGAAAGAATGGGAGCATCAACATAACTAGATAAAATAATATTTAAAATAATTTGAGGTAAATATGTACGTGGAATATCTACACTATTAATAGATGAAACAAGAGAAGAGATTATCTAATAAATTATTTTTCTTTTCTTTTATGTGAGGACTCACTGATCTAAAATGTCTATTGGAGCTTCTTAGTCTTGTAAGCCTTTCAAGTTAATAACTTTAGCCTTTTCCAAATCTTCTTCTTCATCATCTAGGATTTCCTCTTCACTCATTACAGGGCTTGACCCCTTCATTATTTATACATCTTCCTCAGCGTAATAACTTAAATATTACAATAAATATATTACTAGTCTAGGATCCTCTTTTTCTTCTTCCTCATCATTAAGGGATTCCTCTATGGTGGGTGTACCTAAACATGGCATATATTCTAATTTTTTTCCCTTGGAGGAGGTATAAGGATCCTTAGATTTCCTCTAGTAATTGATCACGATGGGAGTGAAAGGCAAGGGAGATGGTGAAATGACTAAAGGAGCTATAGCGGTAGAAATTAAAACTACAGGTTGTGGTGAAGGAATGGTTTATGGGATAAAAGTGGTAGAAGGAAGGGTGAATTAAGTAGGGGATGACATGGTAAGGAGTGCTTGAGGAGATGACTCCACACTAATGGTAGTGGATGGAGGTGGAATTACTAAAGGTACAAAAGGAGAAGAAGAAATAACTATAATAGACAAGAAAGAATCATGTAGACAGTTGGTGAGACTGACCTAGGTGGCTGTTGTAAGTGGTAATAAAGGTGTCATAGACTATGTGTTATTCTAATAGTCTAAAAGACAATTAGTTTTATCCATTTTAGTGGATGTCCCTAAAACTATAATATTACTATCTGAATACATGTAGTGCATTTGAGGATGGGGAGGCCTTCTATAATTTCTTCCCTTGTTTTGGGGTTATATTCCCTCTAGATGCTAGACTCTCCCTCTTATAAATTTATTTATTCTCTTGTAAGAGAGGGAGGTAGGTCTTGCCATTTTCAATATTTTGAATGAGTTGAAGACCATTGATGGATCCATTCACTTTGTTCTTGATGTTCTATATCATTAGCTTGTTCTTAAATGATCTCAGGATTACACTAAAGAGCCAAAGCAAATATCATAGACATTTATTTATCTTTCATCCTAGTCCACACCTCAATATCATATGATGCATTAAAAAAACAAAATGATCATATTCCTAGTGAGCATATAAACTCTCGCCTTCTTATTTTCCTTCAGATGGCTAAGGTATGCCCTGATACTCTTCCTAGGGTCCCATTAATTGAATTGGGACACCTTTAAATTGTAGTTGGATCTAACTTTCCCAACCTATTTGAAATATTTCCTAACCACAAATTGAAGTTATTCAATACTTGAAAGAATTTTATAATAATAGGCTTGATGTTTGAGCCCAAGTTATTTATCAATGCTATTATAAATTTGAAAATCCACCTCTTTTTCTACAATTTTCTCGAGGACATGGCATGTCAAAAAAAATGATATGCCCTTGTCCCTTCAATTATAATGACTGTCCAGTAAGAATAATACTAATATTCCCAAATTTTACCAATGATTCTTGTTAGGTGTTATGACAACCTATACATTTGGGTGCCATGAATCCCTTAATAGACTTGAGGATATATTTCCTCACATATACTTGGTATTTCATTTTTTTATTTTGTATACAAACATGAAAGAGTAATATTCATATATTCTATTACCTAAATATTTTGTTGAGGGTTTACATAGCTCCACATGTGTTCTATGAAAAATTCCTAGATTTAAATCTAGTAGATATGGCATCATATAAAAATTACCATTAGTCAAATTTTGTTTAGGATAGAACATATGTGTCATCAATCTAATACTTATGACTTCTTGCAAGGTAACTATCTATTTTGAAGTTAAAAACAAGCTAGACAAAGTGACCCACTTTATGTGTATATAATCTATGTTATCAAAACTATAAAGTCTATTTAGGAGGACCATATCTATCCTAATACTTGGTCTTAATTTTACAATGCAATTGGAGGAAATGCATCCTTTGAGATTCAGTCTCTAATCCTTAACCAACCATTGCTTTAGTTTTACATATATCGTGTTGTTATTGAGCCAAGCATTGGAAAAGACTTAGTTATAGGTGGTCTTAGGCCCTAGAAGTCTGAGTTACCTCTCAAAATGCCTCCTATAAATAACTACAGCTACATTTTCAATTTTCCTAAGGTGCAAATAATCCGTAAAAAATGTTTCATTGAAAAATAAACCTATAATCAAGTCTATGCAAAGCATTACCTTTGGTTCTTCCATTGACTGATGGAAACCTTATGTTTTAATAGACATTAGGTCATCGATATAGTATTTATCATATAGAGATAATTGGTTTTATTCATAGTAGGGTGCCATAGACTAAAACATTCTAGAGCTCTAAATAGTAGGGGAATTTGAATTCGAAGGCACTTTTATAGAATAATGTATCTATAGATTATGTAATTCCAATACAATAATATGTGGAGAGGTCTTGAATATGTAGTTTCCTTCAAGAGGAGGCATTTTATCAATCCAAACAATGTAATTATTTTTGTAAATTTTTTGATTTATTCTTGTAGTTTTGTTGAAAAAGCTAGGGCTCTTTAGATGCTTGAGGGTTTAAAATATCAACATTTGATTTATATATTAATGGTGAAATTCATATAGATATATTAAATATATCTATTTTAAAAATAATTTTTAATACATTTATTTTGGATTTTGTCATGTAGTTCATCTATTAAAAAAATTCAAAGTTTGATTGTGTTAGTCTTAGTGGGAAAATGTAATGTTACCTTGTTTAAACCACTCTCTTTTTTTTCTGTTACTCATATGTTTGATTAGATAGAATGGTTGCATGGAAAACCTATGTACGATAAATGGGTAGGTACATTCCTGTAGATGTGGTCATGTCCAAAGATGCTCCTTATCATTTCTTTTGACTACTATAAAGAATTTAATCATGAAGTTAACTCTTTTATTTGAAAGTGTTAATTACTTAGTAAAAATATGTATGAACTACTATAGATTTTTAATGTCATTTATATTTTTTAGAATGTTATTGTTAAGTTTTATTTAAAAATAAGATTCAATATAGCTACAGATACTTAGATCATTAAAACTTTTCCATTTTATTTATTGTACAAATAAATGCACATTGAAAAATAGGTTAAACTAGAGAAAAATACATGAAGTTTTATACTATTCATTGTAGGTTAATGACTCATCAAAATTGAACATGTGCCAAGTATATGTGTGAGAAACTCTTGATGTATCCTCATCAAAATCCGTGAAACACTTTATTTAAAGCATAATAAATGGATTGTATCTAGTTATTTATTATTAATATTCCACAACAAAATATTGGGCCTTGCTTTTATGTCGCAATGCATATGTAAGGAAACCTATTTCACATACATGGGCTAAGTACTATTAATATGATAATCTTGATAATCAACATTTTTTGATTAGTTAACATTTAATAATGAGAGAAATGTCATTAATAACAATAATTCATTATTATCATACTTGAATGATTTAGGTTATTACAGAGATAATTATTTATCCATGTGCACTGAAATTAAGATAAATTACATTTTGAATTTTTTTTACCTTTATTAGAAGCATAAAATTAAGGAAAATGAATTTTAATTTGAACTCTGAATGAGATGTATAGATGAATGGTAGCTAGTTAATAGTCATAAGCTAATTCTTTTAAATAAGTATGTGTGATGCATTTTGTTGTGGTTCATTCAATATAGTTATTCTAATGAAAATATATGTTTTTTTGTTTCATGGAAAACATCTCAAGAGAGCTGCCACATTTGAGCAAGACTCAAGGAGGCAGAGGTATCTCTTCTAAAAAAAATTCCCAAAGAATGTGTCTATCCTTCCCCTTTAGAATGCTAAAACACAACACCTAACTAAAAGATAAACAATCACCAAACCATGCATGTAGTGGTCAAGAAAACTGACAAAACTGAATCCTTATGACTCATGCATAAACAAATGTAAAAAGAAGAGACATCATAATTCCAATCAAGACTAGAATTATAAACATGCCTCAAAAATAAAAAAATTAATGGGGAGGAAGCCAATTACTAACTAAGGAGAACCAAAAATAACAACATCCAATAGAGGAGGAAAGGATAACCTTACAAATATTCTAGTAATATAGTATGTTATTATCTAGGGCTAACATGCATAAGAGCTCATTCCTTAGCTTTATCAGCCATTAAAAGGAGGAGGACCAAAGCCTTTCACTTTAGATTGGTCAAGAGCCTAATTAACAAGTGCATCCACAACTTTATTGAAATCCCAAGGAGTATGTAAAAAAATAAATATGTCTAAATTGTCTTGAAACAATCAAAATTTTAAGAGAATTATATAAATTCACTAATCCTTAGAAGTATTAGAATTGTGATCTAAAATTAGCTTAATTTAAAACATAGAGTTAGGAAGCAACTGAATGTTCCTCCACCCAACCTACCTGGTCATCTTAAGAAGTTCCACAATAGCTTGCCCTTCAAAAGAATTATTTGTGTTAATATCAATTTTAATAGAAAAAATAAAGCAATAAAATTACTCAAATCACTACCAATACTGGCATAACTAAGATTTTCCCTCAAAGCACCTTCTATATAGATTCTACACACTTTTGTCGATATTCAACACTTGGTACCTCAAATAAAGAAATATATGTGATAATATGTTTAAAGAATTATCATCTTTAAAAATAGAATGAATATAAAATGACATAACAAAATTTTTATGTGAATCATGGTAACTTAAATAATCCATATATACTTGAATATAAAAGGCCTAAACATAGTATTTTCCCCTCAAGTTGGACTTTCCCTTTGATTCTCCTTAATAAGTGAAATAAAAGATAATAATATTTAATCCAATTATAACAAAATAAATAAAATGGACCTAAAATACTAAAGAAAAATAAATATAAATTAGTAGGCACAAGTTGGGCCCCTTTTTGAATCAAGTTACAACTAAGAGGCCACTTAAAAACTTAATTATAAGTCTTTCATCTAAATAATAGAGGGTAGAGGTGGTGGGGAGGTGAGGAAATAATAAGGCTAAGTATTGATATGACTATATATTCATCTTACTAAATTTAGAGGAGAGTGTTAATGATGCTTACTTAAATGGTTACCCGATGTGGTTTATTCATGTTTAAAATTTCTAATTCTTAAATGCATAGTTCAAACTAAATGGGAGTAGGGATAAGTGACCTCATAAAAACCAAGAGGGACTTAGTGATGTCATTCCTTTATGCATAAATTAGATGACACATACCTCTTAATCATATGATGAGGTTGTTGTGGTACGTGTTTTAGTCAAATAAAAAAAAAACTAGAATATTGCTGCAAAGAAATAAAAATATCGATTGAACTCAATAAAAAAATTTACTAGTGTGAGTCAATTAAGGAAACAAAAGGATAATAGGGGTTGTCAATTAGTGTGAGTTAACCATAAATCATATGCATAGTCAAACAAATAGACTTGTGATAGTTGATATAAAATCGACAAATGTCACAAGTTTAAAGATTACATTGTACAAGTTATTTTGACAAAAAACATTAAGATATTTAAACCAAATAACAATAATTATAAGTTTATCATGTATAATAAATAAAAAAATATATTATTAAATAAGGAAAAGAAAATAAAAATATAATCTTAAAATATACATTTATATTTATGGAATAATCTTAGCCATAAAAGTAACACCAAATCACCACCTCATAAGCCCATTCTTTTAATCTTTAACATTCTGTTGAAAAAAATCTATACTTAGTATAATGTTAATAGATAAAAACAATTCAAATATTTAATATTTTAATTTTAAAAACTTAAATAAATTAATTTGTAAATAGATTTAAAAATTAAATTAGAGTATCTATCAAACCATCCAAAGTAGTAGAGTTTGAAACTTGTAAATCAAACATTCTGCAAAAATAAACGCAATCCGAATGTTTGGACCCATCAAATCTGAATCATGACTCCTATGATTATGAGTTGATAACGATGACTTGATGACGATGTTATTATGATTAGATAATAATGTGACTTTTGATAGTATTTAATAATTGTTTCACCTGTGGAAGAAATTATGCCCTGGTGCCAATCTGTCATATGGAATTTTATTTTAATGTTTATTTTTTGATTAGAAAGTGTAGTTATCGGGTGATTGTTGATGTAGGTGTTTTAACAACTTTTGACATATTTTTTTTAATAGATTGTTATTTACATTTAAAAGTAATAATAATTTTAAAATTTATTAAATATGTTTATTTGAGTAACGTTAAAAAATATTGATTTTTAGGTTTATTAGTTTTGTTCTTATAAAATATTATAGGAATTATTTGAAACAATAATTTTTACGTGAATCAATAGAATGTAAGAATTTTTATATTTTTAAAGTTTTTATTTAATTTTTATAATTTTTAATGTTATAAACAAATTATCAAAATTAATTATTTATCATTTTATTTATTACAATACAATTTTTTCATGTTCTCGTAATACGAATTTTAAATTTTTTTAAAACTATTTTTTTTTAAACAAACATGTATACATAAATTTATGAATTAATATAATTTAAAGATAAATATACATCATGTTACGATAAGATTAATACTTACCCTGTAAATTACATATCATATTTGTGTAATGTGCTTCCGGGTCGTCAAAAATATTATAAAACATATTAAATGATGGATTATATTTTAAATTTTTTATATTATTTATTCTTAATATTTTTATATCTCTATGTTATAAATATTACTCATTAATTTTATGGTATATATTATATAAATACAATATTCTTAATTCTTATTATTAATGTTTTTCTTTATTTTTTATTGTTAGTTTTACCATCTTATTTAATATTATACAAATTCAATATTTAATTAGATATTATGTGATACAATTCAATACAAAACATTTATTAATATAGGCAATTACTCAAACATAAACAATTTTCAAAATAAAGCCAGGGACTATCCCTTATGTGATTTTATTATTATTTTTAATAGTTTTTTAATTGATTAATAATAGATGGATTCAATCTATTTTTACTTTTTTATTAATCTCATAAAATATTTATTGAAAGTAGAATATAGGTTCCAAACACCTCCATACATCCAAAATATTATAATTTTTTTATCACCTTCTTCAAATTAATTAAAAAAACCCTTCTAATAATAATCAAATAGATATCAAATTAAACGTGAAAATTATATTATAATAATTGTTAAGTTAAAATTTGATTATTTTATCAATAACTTACAATCTTATTCTTTACTACTAACCTACTTCCATTATACCTATTAACTATAGTAAGTAAATTAAATTATTTAAAAAAAAACATTGCATGAGATAAGAATATAACTCTATTTAACTCAATCACAATCTATTGAAATTTATCATTTAATACTCTTTATTATTTTATTGTAGATTCATAATATATTAATATTTGGAAATTGAATGATATTATGAATCTTTCTCATTTTATAAGGGAATGTTTACTTTAAAATAAAATTTAAAATTTTATGTTATATTTTTATGATATATAATAAATTAACTGTTATTAGTTTTTGTTAAGTTGGGTAGTAATGGTTTTACTTTTGAAATAATTATTCTTTAGCCAATTAATCAAAAATCTTAACATTCATATGATATTGACAATTACAAAGTTTTATATAAAGTTTTCCATCTAATTATTGGCAAATTTTAAAGGGGTTATTTAAGAATATACCTATACTGGCATCATGAATAATTAATAAACTGGACAACTCATTCCACTATTGATAACTAAGATTTCTAAGTATATATTATTTTAGTATACATATTTTTAAAATATATATTATTTAATTAAACAAATGTAAAGAAGTTAGGTAGTTAGACAATAGAGTTACAAAATTACAATGTTTTATGATAGTAGTACATCACCTCTATTTGTTCTTTGATTATGTGGGCAAATTTTAGTGAATCTAATGATATTTATTATCTTAACTATTTCATAAATACTTTTTTTGTTTATATGTGTATTTTATGTATTGATTTGGACTAAGTTAATTATCAAATAATCAATGTTGTATTTGGTCCTTATTAATGGTTAGAACTCATTTGTTATGCAATTTCATCTGTAAAGTAAAATTGGAAATAATTATGTCAAAGAAAAAAATAGTTCATATTCAACACAGATGATGTATAAAAAATAGATAAAATAATAATATTTATAATTTAATTTTTTAGTTTTCATTATTGTTTCAAAGAACATTTGTTTTTTAATGTGTAAAATTTTAATGGGATTTGGTTTTAATGCAGAATTACATCTTTTCTACAATGGCTTGATTAGTAACATACCCTCACAGTTGGGAATTTTGAAGTGATTGGTTGTCTTTCTTTAATGAATAATTAATTAATAAGATATCTTCAATCTTCATTGAGGAAGCTTGGCTTAGGCGATTATTTCTAGGGAGATATGGTTGTTCCCTAGTAGTGGCCCTAGATCTATTTTCCACATAAACTTCCATTGTTTATTATGAATTATAGTTTTTCATTGTTACGGTTGCCTTTGGTAGTAAATTATACATTTTGTTTTGTCATGCATAATAGAATTGAGGTTATGTTTTTATATTATTATATATCATGAATGTGGAAAATGAAAATTCTCTTTCATTGATGTGGGACTGATTGTCTTGTAATTTCAAAGGTGTTTATTACATGGAAAGTTGTAAACCTTGCAATGGTTTCATATTTTGTGGATTAACGCTAACATATGAATTTATTTCAAGCCTTTATGTCTAGGTCTATCAGTGTTGATTTAGTTGTGGACTTGTTTGTGTAGGAGGAATCACAATTTTCTACTTTCATTTATTTATAAAATATTTTATAGTTTTTATTTCTTAAATCTTTGTGTCTTTTCAATTCTAAGAAAGTGTACATCATACATTGACTCAAATCTTTCACAATAATTGCATTATAGAGAAAGGCATCACTATCTACCTATTGTGAGGATTTTCACTACAAGGAAAATTAATTCTTAACAAAGAAAAAATTATTCTAAAAGCTGATGTAATTAACATAAAATGATGTACATGATTCACTCTTAAACATTGTTTGCTTTAAAGATTTAGTATATATACTTATAACTTTTTTTTCCATCTTATGCCATTTCATAGAAAGAAGTACCTATTTCAAGAACTAGTTGTACTACTCCCTATGCATAGTTCCTGACTAAAATTTATGCTTGGGTTTTTTATCACTTGATAATGTATATAAATTTTGTAGTTAGTCTAGACTCATGTATCATACATGTCTAGTACTCTGACACTTTTTTAATTTTGAAAAATGTTTCATGTCCATAAACAAAAAATAGCTACTATACATGGTTTTTGAAACTTGTTGTTGAAATTAGTTCTATAAAACATTATTTGTGTTATATATATATATATATATATATATATATATATATATATATATATATATATATATATATATATATATATATATATAACACAATAATATATATATATTTGTTGTTGTAATAATTCTTTCATCTAGCTCATTTGCCTTAATATGCACATGTGCAATTGATTAAGTTCAATTATGAGTTTCATAGTATCTTTTTAACATGTAATAATTGTAGTAATAGTGCTAGTTGCATAGGTTTCAATACTAGACAAAAGTTGGTTCATTGTAGAATGGTTTGAGTTTATACAATTTCCAATGCATATTATGAAATTTTGTAAAAACCAAAAACTACATGGGGAAGTTTATTAGATGATGATACTCTAACTATAATTTATACAAATCCATCATAATTTTGATTACAAATGCACTAAAATGCTCTCAATTAGTCCTCAAATGAATTTAACACACCAGTTATAATATTCATTAGATATCTAAGGTGATCTTCCATGTTATTTTTTCACTATATTGTCAACTCTTAAGTGTAATTTTCTATATTTTCTAAGTTCCCATATCTTCAATATAGATTTTTATTATACATCAAAAAAGGATGAACCATGAGAACACAATTAATCTCCAAACTACATACCAGAGCTATAATAATTAGGAATATCTTAAGACCAAATATTAATGCTTAATCTCTAATAATATAAAATATAATACAACTAAAAACTAACTAGTTTTAGGTATTGGAATCTTGCATCATAAAAGAGGACTATCTAAAGATCCTGGTGTTCTGATCACCTCATCAAGTATAGAGATTAGCTCACTCACAATGATCTTAAATTGACAATAAAGAAAAACATGAAAAAGTTACTTCTATGTAAATATTAATGGCCAAAATTTTCAAAGAAACAAATTTCCACTTAAATGTTATCAATTCAAAAATATAGAAAAATGGATTTTGTAAGTCTTTGAACACAAAATAACTAAGACAAGGGTCAAATCTTATGACTTTCATGGGAATTCAAAATATCAAATACAAATTTAATGGTCTAAATACAACTTAGTACACTAATAATACCTAATTTAATAATATCCAACTATACACTTAAACATAAAAAAATTGATGAAACATCCAAATGTGATCATTGTCATTGTAAACAAAATTACATATAATTATTGAATAAATAAATAATATTTGAGCAAAACTAATTTGCATGGAATCCATCTATAGTATATGTTTCATGAAAAAACTTATTACATTTCCACTCTGACTAATTTAAATTGATAAATATAGATAAATGCATCTAAATAGAATAAAACTACATCTATCAAATCTTTAAAACCTTTCCCCCAAAAACAAATCAAAAATCATGGTATCTAAATGTTGGATCTAAACATCAATAAGTATGTTGAATTAAAGCTAATGTGTTGAAGACTTCATAAGAATTACTGAGATATTTTAGGTCTTTGTTAAAACGGTTACAACTAGTCTTAACAAAGGTCACGAATGAACATCTAAAAAAATATCAAAGAATTTGGGGGAGTGTCATAAGTGTTTTTAGTCCTCATAAAAATTTTGTGACTTTATCAGGAATTTTTACAAAAAATTTGTGAAGGTTAAGTTACAAAGGTCGAGGCCCAACAAAACTTGTGAATAAAAGTTCCAAAAAAGTGTGTCTTCAGAGGTCTTAAAAACAAACATGCTAAAATAAATTTTCATGAAGACTAAAAATTTGATCATGAAGAAGCAAGAAATAGACTCTGAAGTATTATATGTAGTTTCTTTGACTGCAGAGAAAGCTACAAAAGATTATAAGATTGCTCAAAAGTAGTTTGAAATTCATTGTGCCTTTAGGAAAGAAATAAGTGTTGATTGTCTTCTAGTTTTATAAATGAACACCCACATTTATAAAAGTTTAGATTTAACATAGGTGATTACACACCTAATTTTTGTCTCTTCAATATTTATTCTTCTTAATCAGTTTGACAAGTTGGCAAAAGTGTCGATGGATCTGATTGAATCATGCCAAATTGTTGTGGCAATAGCTCACACATATCCAAATGTAATCAAAAGAATGTTAAAAATATGAATGGAACTATTTCAAGTGCCTAAGGATCTTATTTTTAATGTTTTGTAGCACACCCCAGTCACCTCTAGGCACCTCGATGCATGGGATGCTCCTACATGGTAGCATCTAGGGTTCCCAAAGGTCTCGATAAGTTTAGTTAAGGTTTTGATGTGTTTTTTTTTAGTTTTGGATGTTGTTCTTAACAAATATTTGCATTGATTAAACACACATGTATACCTATCATGTACTAGCTTCTAATCATAGGGTTAGGACCCCTTCAAGTGTTATCTAAATGGTTAGCAACCACTTTTCAATGGATCATTAGTTTTAAGGCTGAGGTTAAAAATAATTGGCTCAAATTTTCTTGAAGACCTAAATACTTGTGAAAATTGTAAAAGAAATCTTGAATATGAAAAACATTTATTGGGATGTTCCAAGACCCCCAATTTCCTAGGATGTTGCCACATGCAAGAATCCCATACTCTTGAGTGTCACTGGCTTGTTAGGACCCTAGGGCACTTGATATTCTACCATGTGGAATCATTCCATACATTTGAGTTTATAGATATGATAAGTGTCAAGAGTCTTGAGCACCTAAGGTGTTGACATATGAAAATATCTCACACATCTTGGTCATCTCCATGAGATAACTAAGTAGCAGGATTTGTCCATGTGGTGTCATCCCATTAACCCACTTGTCCAGAGGCTCCACACTCTATACAAACATGTTTGGGATAGTACATTAGTGGGATGATGCCACATGGCATCATCCCACTCGTCTACTTTCCTAGAAGCTCTGTGCTCTGTACAAATGTATTTAGAATATCCAAAAAGTGAGATGATGCCATATGACATAATCTTGATGGTCCCTATCTCAAAGATATTATGAAAGTACATACCTTAGGGAATGCAATACTCTACCATGTGGCAACATCTCATAGACCTAAGTTTCTAGATATGACTGGGATGTGCTAAGACCCTCATGTGCTAGGTATTCTACACATGTTTTATCATTGACATGTTCACAATATGTCATGTTTTTATAGCCTTCAGGTAAGTCACACATTTTTAGTTTGAAATTGAAGGATGTCATGCATGTTCATTATTTTTGGTGTAAATTTGTATATTTCAATAATTTTTTCTAAGGCATGAACTTGGCTTTATTTCTTTGGGCCACATATTGATATTTTACACAATTTCACACTATGAGTGATAAATAAAGTGGGCATGGAGATTAAAAAATTTAGTGTTACTAGGTATTTCATTTATTTCCACTTTTTAAAAATGCATTTAGTTGTAACTTAAAAACCATTTACCAAGGCATTTCCATTGAGTATCCTATGAGCTTACAAATTAATCTTGAGCCACCACATGAACAAAATTGATGGAACAACATGAATGAATATGTTTGTGATAATAGGGCAATGGGATGATGGCATATGGCATCATCTCGCTCCTAATCTATATAGTGAAAAGGAAAATTATCATAATCAAGTGATTATTTATAGACGTGATATTGGAAATTTAAATTCATATATTCTGGGACATCATCAAAGATTTTTAGGATAAAGAAAATAAGGGAAAAATTTTAATGATAAATAGTTTTAGTATTGGAATCCATTAAAATTAATTTACCTAATGTCTTCCATCTTGCTTTTAAGTAGTCATCTACCCAAAACTATAGAGGAAGATAAAACAGTCTCACCAAAATGGGTATGCTATTAAAAACCTCCATAAGGGGGGTCAAAATAATGTTACCATGATTTAAACATAAAAATGTTCCATCCCAAAACCAAAACGAGTCTTATAACACTTAATTTTTATCATCTAAAAGATCAAAGAAAATGATAAATAAACCCATAGTTTATGAGTAGATACCAAGATTAAATTTCATTAGTGGTTTCCATTTCTCCATGATCTAGCCATGTAGATCTAGGAGGTAAGGCCAAAAGTTAGGAAAGAGATAGATCAAACCAAAATATGATGAGGTATGCTCATAGTCTAGAACTTATGTGAGGTGATCTCCTTTAAAACTAATCTAAGGATTAGCTATAACTTGAATTAGTGGCTTCATAATGTTCTTATTCTTGGAGATTACCTCAACATAGGAGGGGTGTCAAAATTCCTCCCCTAATTTAATGCTAGTTTTTTTCTTTAACTTTAGTAGATCTAGTCTATTATGACCTCTTTCCTGATGGCCACCATTCACCTTTAATGGCAAGCTACCTATGTTCTTCACCACATTCACATCTATCACTATCTACTACCATTGATGTAGACTAAAAAATGATACCACCATTCGGACATTATTTACAAAATCAATTGATCAAGCAAATAGTGGGAAGAGGAATGAGAGGCATTTTGAATATCATGTTTATCTTATTATTTTATGTTTAAATATATTGATTAATTTTTTTTTACCTAATTATAAATTATAAATATTGTGATAACTTTGATTAATTATTATTACTTAAATATTAAGTGTAATTATAGTAATAATTATGATTATTGTGATTCTACCTATAAATAAAGATTGTAAATATATGATTATTGTAACTATCCATGAAGGGACCTAACTATTCATGACCTACCTAAGCACAAGTCATAAAAACACACTATAAATCACTTAAAATATTTCCAACTTTTATATGTTAAATTATTGTAACAAAATAATACATTTTTCATATATTATAGGATTAAACTCTTTTGTAAACCAAATTTAAATTATTCAAAAATTTAAACTTTTCATTAACTAATCTTCAATAATAATTCAAAAAAATCATGAAACTTCAATGTCTAACTATTGAACTTACTGATTTTGAACAATTGGACTTGAGTTTGAGTATGAGGTCATGTTGCTAAGAGAAGTTTATTCATATTCAATTTATATTTAGTTTCAATGTGGAATAATAGAATTGCAGTGGCTTTGATACATGTTGGTAGCTAGGAAAATAACATTTGATTAATGTTTTTTGGTTGCATGCCTTTGGTCATTATGCAAGCTATGTTTGTGGGGTTAAGGTTTTGATTGGCATAGCATAAAACTCATATATTTCTAAGAGTTTCAGCCTATGTTGGAAGGTATTTAGTTTTAACAATAGTATGACATATGAAATGCTTCAATGCTGAACCTATCTAACCTTTTTTCCATGAAACGCCAATCTGATATTTTTTATGGTGGTGATGTTGGAAAATAAGGTAGTGTGTTAAATCATATGGCATGGATGGTGAGGAGATGTCTCATTTCATAGTGAACTTGGACAATGATGAAGCAATTCAAAAATTTAATTCCACAAAAACATAAAAGTGGTAAGAGATTCATTAGTACGACAAGTGAAATGTTTCAATGCTGAATTTATCTAAACTTTTTTAAATGAAACATCAAATTGATATTTGTAGTGAGCATGATGGTGGAAAAGAAGGTGGTGTGATAACTCATATGGCATGGAAACAAGATATATGGGGAGGATATGTCTTATTTCATAACGAACATGACCAATAATGAGGCGGTGCAAAAATTCAATGCAATTAAAAACACAAAAGTGGTGAGAGATTCAAATGTGGTATGAGTGGAGTCATAGGTGTGGCTTCATGATCTAAAAACATGGGGTACTATAAGAGAAATAATTTAAATCACTAGGATCATTGAACATGAAACCATTGAGCACTCAAATTATTTCATATTTTCTACATGAAACATTAAATAACAACAATTTGATGTTTCTAGTGGAGCTTATGGTCAAAAATGAGGTAATGTGTTTTTAGTATTTGTAATAATTTTATATATTATTATTTATTTTATTAATAGTAATTGTATTTATATTTTATATATTAAAACACATAAATAATATCAATATAAAATATGATATAATAAATCATACTACATATTAAATATATATTATTTTAATGATGATAATATATACAAATATAGTATAATTAATAATATATTAGTTATTGATGGTATGCATAAGGTATAAGACCCCGATATGGATAGGCCCAATGAGGAGAGGTCGACTAGAATACAAAGGTCCTATAGGTCCTCGAAGTGTCAGAATCTGGGACCCACCAAACAAATATAGAATGTCTAATAGTTCATAACATGTAGAACTCACATCTTATGGAAAATCAATACATTGCTTGTGTTAGCCATTGGCCAGGGCCGAACAATGAGATGGAGTAATGGCATACCTGTATTTAAATACACTATCACAATAAAGGGAGAGTACCACATACACCCCAAATGACACACCATAAAAATATGTAAAGCCTCATGCACAACACCAATTGATCTACCTAGCATCATAGGAGACACTTTGATGATGATGAGTGATGAACCAATCCCACCACCACTAGTTGTCATAATGCCCACCCCACAACTTTGCTATTCGAAACCCATCTCATAACAAAAGGTTCAATGTTTAAAAAAAATACTATTTTTTTCCTATTTGATTCTTCCATATATTTTGTCATGAATCTGTTGATGGAAGAATAGCCATAAGGATGTGTTTCAGATCTAGTAGAAGGGGAACTCGGTATGTATAAAGGTCAGATAATGAAGGAACACACATTTGAAGGAGCATAAGTTAACAAGTAAAATAATACACATTCGAAGGACAATTAAGATACCAGGCATACAACTTTATTAAACTAGATGAGTCTATTTTATGCATATTTCAATTATTGACTTATTTTATCCCTAGGTCAAATTATGTCAACCCCCCTGCATGTGCAAATTTTTCATAAGGTCCTCTAAGTCATAAAATGTCCACCATAGTCTTGAGTGGGATTATGTCATGTTTTAAGGGCCACTGAATGTGTTTTTAGACTTGGTCATAGTTGTCATTTGTCCTAATGTTCTTTTGGCCACCTTTTGGCCATTCTAATGAAATTGTATGATTATCAACCAAAGCATAAATGTGTCAAATTGAAATATAACATACCGCATGCTAGATAGATGTTAGATGATAGTTTGGAAATTAAAAATAATAGGTCCAATGTTAAAACAAGATCACGTACAAAAATGGAGTTTCAGTTATATGGACTACAGGATAGTTATAACACATGTGAAGGCTTTAGGGAAGTCTCTTGAGATCCCCATAGGTCACCTCCGAGCTCAAGTGGCTTGGATAGAACCAAAAATGGTGAAAACCAATCTCTCTCTCATCACTCTCTTGGGGAGGTCAAAGAAGTCAAAGTGTGATAGTGAGAATTGTTATATTGAGATTCATTGAAATCTATATGTTAGACTAGATGGGAAAATAGGGTCTAAAAATTTGTCTAACACATCGTCAACAAGCCTTCTTGAGCAACTACAAGTCACTTATGTGACTAGTGTGAGGACAAGCCTAGAAAGACTAGTGAGCAATTACAAGGTAGTGAATTATAAGTGGTGCAGAGAAGTTCATTAGTTGAGGGGCATATAAGGACTGTGACCATCTCGTTTCAAAATTTCTATGTCAAGGAACATGTGTCAACAACTCTTAATGGCAGTTTTGGACTATCAAATTACTTCTCCTTGAGAAACACATATTTAAAAAGGCTAATTGTGATCTCTATGCCAACTTGAGGGAGAATTATGAACTTCACATGGAAACTTATCTAAGAGGAATTCACATCATTTTTTCCACTTCACTCTCTTAAATTTTAAATGGTTTTCATATCTTGACAGTTGGCCTTGTGACTCTTGAACTTATCTTCTACTCTCTTCTCTCCTATGCTCTATATATGCAAGTCATTTTATCATTTGTATGAAGTACACACCTAGTATGGTGAAGCCATGCTAGTTTGACATCTTGTTTTGCCTTTGAATAAAATTTATGACGTTGATTTAATCTTTGTAACTCTTGCCTATGTATTTTAAGTACTGTATTTGGATGACAAGTGATGAAGATTATTTTTCCTTGCTTTCATTCTGCTCGTGTATGCATAGTGTGAATAACATCTCTTCTAACAAGTCTCATGAAGTGTATTGTTTATTAAGTTGTATTTGAGGTGTGATATGGATTAGTAGTGTCTAGGATTAAATCCCCTTTTCACCCACCTCTGAATATGCATAACAATCTACCTTCTTGAAGAAACACTTATGCGAGAAGAACATTGAGTTGAAATCAGTTTTAGCACTCTTTTTTCTTAGTGTAAGTGCAAATATGTTTGTGGAAGTATCTTTTGTGTATCACTTCCATTAGTATAGGTTACTTTTAGATTCCTTCTTCCCTTTTCACCCCTAATAGTGATTAGTCTAGTGTAGTATGTGAGCCTAAGAGATAAATCAAGGGAGCTAGCCCTTTAACCTATAGATTTACTTCTACTATAAACAACCCACAGGACTAGAGGTAATCCCATATTAGCCAAATTTGGAAAGGTCTAAACAACCTCATCCAAAGGTGCAAAATTTGGTCATAACATAAATTATAGAAACATCATCCAAGAGTGCAAAATTTGATCATAACATCAATTATAGGAAAAAAAACTTCTAATAACAGAAGATTTTAATTCCTTTTTATTGTTGCAGCTACACTCTCATGAAGCTGCCGCTCAAATATTGTTTTGTTTTGGTTTATTTTGTTGCTTTCTTTTTTAGCCTGCATCTATTTATCGGTGATGGCGACCTCTCACCATTAAATAAATTTATTGCATACTCCATTCCATGGCTATGTCCGTCGACAGTCTGTGTGGTCACTATAATCTGATATACAACTGGTTTGTATGCTAACTGAGTGACACACAAAATTGGGGCCGCACCTAAAAATGGCTTAGGAATGGATAAAAGAGCCCCCACAAGACTGATTCGGAGTCTGGGAGACTTATTTGATGCCCAGGAGATGGGATACAAGACCAGAGAGCTATTATAAACTGTCCGGGAAACCAAAAACCTGCCCAGGAGGCTAATTTTTTGCCCAAAAGCTATGATTGAATGCCCGAGAGATGCTGTACAGTCCTGACACCGAAGACTCTATTCCCCGAAATGCACACAAAATGGCAACATGAAGAGTTTACAGTATCTTACATGAGACTTTACAACATGTATCCTCATTTTCTTATGTTCATTATGTCAAAGGTGTAGTTTCGCTTGCTGATGCATTGAGAACAAAAAAATCATTTTTTCGAGTTGTTTAATAGTCGAAACTCCAGCGCCAACAATCAAATTATATATTCATCTATTTTGATAAAAAAATAGAGGTTTCCTTGTTCGGTTTTGCATGTTCAACACTCCATGAGCAGCGATTATGCTATCAATACGTTAATTGTTTTAATAGAATTTTGTTTATATCAGTTCCAGTTGAAGGACTTGCTAAAATCATACATAATTTAGTAGTTAATTAAATTTTAATTTGCTGTTTTTGGTTTTTGGCTTTTGTTTTGTTTTTTTCTTCTTTTTCTTTATATTGTTTTGTCGACAGTCCAGACTTTATTTACTCATATGAGACCATAGACAATAACATAATATTTAAAAATGGGTCAGATGCATTCCAATGCAGAGAGAAAGCTTTGATTATTAATTAAATAAAAAATTTAAAGCTTTTTTGAATATTTTTACATATTTTATTTAAATTTAAAAAAAAAAATGAGTTTAGTGGAATTAATATTTTTAAAATTTAAATTTAGTAAAATTGATATTTTTTAGATAACAATTTATTGGACACATTATTCTACAATTTTAATAATTAATGTTATATATAAACTTTCTAAATTATTAAATTTAATATAAAATTTTATTATTTATTATATAATTTTAACTAATATTATCAACAAAACTATATTATATATAAACTGTTATTTAGTAATAAATTTGAACATATAAACTGTCATTTAATAAGAAATATTTTTTTATTTAATAACCAATTCTGTTTGACGAAATTTCATTATAAAATAGTAATAACTTGGAAAAACTTCCTTGACCTCGTTGAAAGGACAACTAGCCTCCTAAATTAAAATTTTTCCTGATGAAGAAAATAAATCTGATTCTTTTTGAGAGAACCTCCATATGCTTGAAGTTTGTGTTTAGGCTATGGTTAACTGAATAACTTTTAGAGTGTATAGTGAAATGAGATAACTTTTATGTAGTTTTCAAGTCGCGGGATTTTAAATCTTAAAGGTAGATAATGGAGAGAATTGTAGTTGTTGGACTTAGGCCTAGATACACATTGATACTTGCATATTTTCACAGTCATGGTTTTTATTCCATACGTTTTTGGAGCAACATGTGAATTATTAAAGGATAATTGACTAAATTCTTTCCAAATTTTAAATTCAAGTAAACTAGACTTAGACTTTTACATTTGTCGATAAATATGGGAATACTAATTTTGAATCTTGGTTTGTGTACTGTGCTTTGTTTAAGATATGGTAAAGAGGAAGGAAGTTAAATTAATTTTTAAGATTTGTATTTGTTTATTAATTTGAGAATAACAATTTGAAATTTGGGTTGTGTGATGGTAAAGAGAAAGCAAATTAAACTAATTTTTTAGAATATTATTTGTATTTGATGAATTTGAGAATATTAATTTAAAGCTTGGTCTATGTGATGGTAAAGAGAAAGGAAGCTAAAATAGTTTTTAGACTTGAATTTGCATTTATTATTTATTTTTCCAACAAAAAATTATTATTGAAAAAGGTTTCAAATACATTTATTATCATATAATATTATTTGAAAAAATGTGGTATAATTGTTATTGCTTTTAATTAATTAAAAAGGAATAATATGAATGATTAAGTCAGTTTTATTAGAATAGAAAGGAAAGTTTCAATTCATTACTCATGATCAGCAGGTGTCATGTTAACATGTTCAAACCACTCCAAATTTTAATGTCACTCATATGCATTGATTAGATACTATGTTTTCGTGGAAACTTTGTATGATGAATGGGCAGGTACATTCTTATAGATGCAGTCATTTGCAGGCATGTACCTAATTATTTATATTAACTATTATAGTTAATTTAATCAAACAATTAAATATTTTATTTGAAAAAAAAAAAAAGTTTTGTGCACCTAATAAAATGATGTATGAACTATAAAAATTTTGGTTGTATTTTAAAAAGGGATTTGTAGTTAAATTTTATTTATGAAGAAAATTCAATAGATATATAGATACTTAGATCATTATATATTTTAAATTTAAGTCATTAATGTAATAAATGTAAGATAAAAATTAGGTTGAACCCATACTAAGTGTATGAGGGTGTGTATAATTTTGGTGGTTCCATGTGTTATCAAAATTCATGAAAATGTGCTAAGCTTTTGTGAGAGTAATAGTTGATGTATTCTCATCAAAGTTGATGAGGTACTTGAGTGTAAGAGAAATATTTTATTCATTTAATTATTATTAATATGTCATAAAACTATGTCAAGATTTGATCACATGTCATGATAGGTATGTAAGGTAGTCCATTTCATAGGTGCAAGCTCAAAACAATTTTTTAGTGGGGGATTCTCCTTTTACCTATGTTAAAAATGACTTTGAGTTCAACCAGTCTCTTAAAAGTTTATTTTTGATCATATATTATGTAGGAATTTATAACTGTCATGACCTCTCTTCTCTCACTATGGACTTGTGCTCATACTTTAAGTTGTTCTGGACCTCATTTAGTATATTATGTCAGGATGAGTTGATTAGATAACTTAAATTTTATGTTGATTTCAAAGAGCTATCAGGGCATTGATAGGATTTCAAAAGAAAGCAAGGTACGATATAATTTCATTTGTTTTCAAGTTCTTAGTTAAGAAGTCAAATCGCTAAAATATTAAAGTTATTTCTTTACATAGAAATATATGCAATGTTGTCATAATATACAATTGTGAACAAGGGAAAATTAAATGGGATGAATATTTAGTCTTTCCCATTACTCTCTTTACTAAATAATTAATCACCATGTGTGAAATAGTTATTTAATGGATTTCATATTCATGTAATAAATATTGTGCATAGGATTAGAGAAGAATATTATCAATTCAATAATATTGGAATATGTCAAGGTTAATTTAATAAAAGGAACTTTTATTTTTGTTTTAATTCTAGAACTTACAAAAAAATAATATTTTTCATATTTAATTTTTAGATTATTAATTAATTATATTTAGTTTATAACTAAAACCATATACTATAATATTAAAATAAGACTTTTCTAACCCAAGCCTACATTCTAACGAATCCACCACATATGCCTACGGATAAGGCATAATAACCAATACTTCTACAACCTAACATAGAGGGGATAGCCATTAAGTCCTAGTTTTGAGTAACCCACTCCACCTCCACCCAATTTAACATATCTTACAACCATGTGAAGGGATGAAATCACTACCATGTCGACCACATAAGGAACAATTAGAAACTATTGATGAAGAAAAAATCCAATCATAAGTAGTGAAGTAAGGAGAGAATCTAGTGAATAAATCTATAAATTTAGAGTAGGATTGGCATTTTATGAAAAGGGAATCAACTCTTTGAGGAGATGAATAATAAACTCTTGGAAGAGGAGGTTGACACTTTGAAGAGAAAGATTGATCGAAATTTTAAGAGTAGCAAGGAGGAAATGTAATGGATGTCTAAGCAAAAGTAAATGGAGGGACACTTTAAAAAGGGAAGGATTGATGTGACAAGGGGGAAAAGGGATTGACACATTGAAAAGAGTAGAATAAAAGGGAATCCTCTCCTTCTTCATTTCCTCCATGCAATCCATGTTATCTCCACGTCCATAAACAACACCAACATACTTTTATCTCAGTTGTTTCAATTCAAATGGAACCACATTACAAATCATTTAAGGATTTCATTGGGCATCGAGTAAATATAATTTTTTATTTTAATTGTAATGTAAATATAATATTTTGTTTAAATTTTAAGGAAATATAATGTATTTATTTTTAGAAAATTAAAATAGAATTATTTTTGTATTACTAGAAACAAAATGATAATGCTACTTATTGTTAGGGAAAGTAAATGATTTTATAGCAAACAATAATGTAATAAATTAATTAGATATTTGAGACACATATAATATATAACAATATGATTTCATTTAATAATAGGTTGATATATAGAATTTTACATTATGTATATATTTACAAACATTAACATGATCTCTATACTCTATTCGATTAAAAGAATAGAATATAACATTAAATAAATGAGTTTTGTTTTTTATGTACCTACTTATAAATTTATGAAATAAATTTGATCTAGTCTGTAAAGATACATGCGTAAACCTAGATTGTGAGATTATTGATTTGATACATGAAATTACCATAAAGCAATCTAAGTTTTCATAAAATAATATTCTGAGCGAAACCTTACTTTGATTGTTTTTGAGCTTTGATGATGAATTTTATTATCATTTGAAATAGTCTAAAGATAAATATTCTTCATTCTAGGGTTAAACCCTCAATTTAAAAACCCTCCTTTCAAGTGTATAAAGGATTTATTTAACATTAAAATTCAAGTTCAAAATAGCATTCTTAAACTCCATGTATATAAGTTAGTTTCTAGAAAATTTTACCTATGTAGACTAAATATGTAACTGTCCAAAATATCATTTTTAAAAATTGACATAAGGACTAAACTAGAAGATCATGTTACAGATTTATTTTCTATCTTCCCACTAAAGAATTTGCTTTTGAAATATGATGCATTAATTTATCTCAAGTCTTTTTTACTTTTCAAATCTTAACTTAGACCAAAAATTTAAGGTTAAAATAAAACTATGAAGTATTCAATATTAAACAGTACCTTTAAGTCACATTTATGGGTAATGCTATCACATTTGAATTACTGTATCTATAGCCTAACACAATTATAGTAATTACATCTAGGTGCCGACCCTATAAACTATCGAGGATAAATAAGGACCATATCATGTCATTAAGACCAAGGGTTGGGATAATCTCTCTTGGTCAAAAACACTAATTAAGATAAGAAAATGAATTTGAATACCTCCAACAATTTTGACCTATGAACTATTGAAATAAAAATAGAGAAAGTATATTGCTTACTCAAAACTTGGTACCACTGAAATGGAGTAATAAAAAAAACCTACGATTGAGAATGTTAAACTCGTTATTATCAAGAAACGACGAACCATAAGGCTCTCAGATAATGAAACATTGGCAACAATAATTATATAGATTAAGTTGTCAAAATAAAAGTTGTTGATGTAAATAAAATTATAAAGGGGTGATGTAGCTTTCAAATATTCATTTCTATTTCTCTTTAAGATTTAGAGCTAGTTTAGTTAAACAAGTATTAAATTAATTAAATTGATATTTTAATGTTCTCATTTAGGTAGCAATCATAGAGGAACTGGGTCCTATAAAGGGATACATACTTATACCTATAGTTCACATGAAACATATAATACAAAATAAAACTACATGCACACTACACCCTGATCCTATTCGAAAGCAGGTATGTAGGTAGTCTGGGAAGTGAAAGATGCTTCTAGTACATAGGTGATTAGACTGGGTTGGGGTTGTGCATTAAAAAAGTTAAATTTAAATGAAAATAAAAGATCATTATAATAAGACCATAGTTTAGATAAACAAAGAAAATATAAGAACTCTATGATATACTCAGAAGGATCTTGATTAGATCATCATAATTCTTAAGGATTTAGGCCAAATTCAAAGGAAAAATGTGATTATTTGCTATATATTTTATAATCATGTCATGGAAACCTCAGTTCTTATCTAGTAGAGATGAGCAATGAATAGTGAGTGACTCAGGATCTAGTTCATCTCGATGACTCAAGTCTCTAGCTAGAGCATAACCTACCCATGTGTAGATGCTTAACTCTTATGGTTATTTGCTTGCCTATTTAGAAAATGAGTGCCTAACCTGTATGTTTATATGCTTTATTATTTGAAGAAGGAATGCCTAATCTATATGGTTAGAATGCTTTTCTATTTATCAAATAATAATAGATGTCTAACCCATATGGTTAGATGCTTGCTCGATTGGTAAATGATATTTGATAGGATAATGTATACGCAAGTTATATTCATATACAAACATTTATTTAGCAAAAAAAAAAAATCTATGTTTTAGGATAGGTTATGGTCCCTACATTATTGTATCAGAGCCTAGGTCTAAAAGCTAGGCCTTAAACGTATTATGACCTACGCTTAGTAAATGATTCATTATTAATGATAACTTGTTGAAAAAACTGAAAACTAAGAGAAACTAATTTGGTTAAAATTGTTTGCTCAGACATGACTCATCAAAAAAATTCAAGGAAAGGGAAAATAGAACTTCCCTCCACTTTGAAATAACCCATTTACACTTTTGACTTCAAAAAAATAGCTACAATCTTGATCAACTCAAACCTTTGAAAGTGGAGCCAGTTAAAACAAAATTAGCTATGATTGAACCTATTGTCAAACATTCATACAAGAAGCCCTCAATAATTAAAGATTTTCTATTTTGAATAGGTTTTGATGCATATTACATTAGCCTTGAAGTATGTAAGGAATATAAATGATGCCACTGATATGTGGTTCACTCAGAAGATTAAGTTCCCAAAGAAATGGAATTGGGTGAAGAAATTTATGTTTAGAAGAATTTTGAATCAATGTTATACATACATCTATATGTTATAGTCATAAAGCTTATCCTCTCTAAAGATAAGAACTCTATGTAATAAAGAGATGAATGAGATTATCAATTTCTTTCTTTTTTTCAATCCTATGTGTGACTGTGATCAATAAGAGAATGTATGAGAAAATTAGAGTTATCCAAAAGAGATTTATGTTATCAATTATATTGAATGAAAACTTAAGGGATTGTGTTATTTCTATTTGGAAACCAAATGGAAAGAACTAGATGATCAACTAGGAATCGAAAGGAAAATGTGAGATATGTAGAACCCAATAATCAAAATGTTGAACAATAAGTTCTAGAAAATGGAGAACCAGGGATAGATGACATTTTCAATTTTTTGACTGAGAAAAGAGATAAAGTAGACTCACTTGAGTAGGTGATTAATAATCTTAGGTCAAGACGATAAAATATAGAAAACATAATGGAACCTAACCTTGATAATCTACCTAAAGAAGATCCACCTCTAGTCAATGAAATGGAGGTTGTAGCTCACAGAATTGAAGTTCCATTTTTTGATCTAAGCAAGGATTTAAAGAAGGTATTACCCCTAAATTTGATGGGAAATAGTTAGGTGAAGGACCTAAGAATTGGCTAAATGAGATGGAGAATTAATTCAACATGGGAAACTATAATAATGCAATTAATGTGTTGTGGTGATCCTACCAACTAGTAGGAGAGGCAGCTAGGTGGTGGACTAAAATGAAGGAATTAAATAGAATAACCAAGTAAAATTTGACATGGGATTAGTTTGACCACCATTTCAAGAAGAGATGTTTACCCCCATTATGATATGATGAAAAGATCACTGAATGTCACAACCTAAGGTAGGGAGGCATGACAGTCCAACAATATTGTGATAGCTTCACCAAATTACTTAAGTGTGTGCCCATGTACTAGAAGGATGAAAGAGGTTAGACTAGAAAGTTAATCCTAGGAATGAATAAAAACATAGGATTGAAAGTAGATATGCATGGCCCTGAGAACATGAATGAAGTGCTACAAAAATCCCTCAAATAGGAATAAAAATTATAGACCATAGCTATGGTAAGACAAAACAGTAACAATGATAGAAACAAATCTTTCAAAAGGAAACTAGATTTCAAGAGAGAATAAGTTGTGGATAAAAACCCAAGAACAAATCCAACAAGCAGAGCACCCCCACCAAATAAAAATTATAGAAATACTTTTGAAAGGAACAACAACAGGGGAGGAAATACTAATGGGAATGATCATAGGAATTACAGTCACCCAACATCTCCTCCATGGATTCCTAGCGATGCCTTGAGGAACCCAGTGCCAAAAGGGTCGCTAGGACGATATTTTACTTATGGAGGAAATCACTTTTCTTGAGAGTTGCCAAGGATGCAGAGATAGATAAGGTATAATCAACCTAAGAGGGGACCACAACAAAGGATCAATGTTATACTACAAAACCACCAAATTAGATGCCAAAATGTACCAATTGAAGCTATATGTATATTATTGGGTAAACCCATTACAATTCTCATAGATACCAATTCATTAGAATGTTTCATTTCTTATGAATGAGAAAGAAAAATGTCTCTTCTAGTGAATCACATGAATTCATCATAGACAATCCACTATGGGGATAAGGTATTCAAGGAAGTGTCTCAATGTCTACCCAAGCCAATAATATAATTTCTAGATTTTGAGATGCGCTTAGACCTATTTGTAGTATGCTAGGGATCCTATAATGTAATAATAGAGATGAGTTGGCTCACAAAGCACCAAACTAAAATAAAATATTATAGAAAGTTGATTAGGTGTTACAACAATGAGGTGAGATGGTTCATGGTCTAAGGGGGTCATAGGCCGATAAAAGTAGAAACCATATCAACTATGTAGCTAAATAAGGAGAGAAGGAAGGGAGCTCTAATTTTTATGGTAATGATAGATGATAAGCATGAAAGCAAAGACAAACCAACACTGGAAGGGTATCCATTCCTAATATAATTTGAGAATGTGTTTTTTCTAAAGAATTTCCTAGAATGCCCCCTTAGAGAGAATTTGATTTCTCAATTGATATTTTACATGGAGCCAAGCTAGTCTCTAGAGCACCTTATAGAATGAACACCACTGAGTTAATGAAACTTAAAATTTAGCTAGAGGAACTCTTGAGTAAAGTATTGATTAGACTACATATGTCTCCCTAGGGACTACCAGTCTTATTTATTATAAAGAAAGATAGAACTCTAAGGTTGTCTATTGATTATATAATGTTGAATAAGTTCAAAATTAAAAATAGATATCCCCTACCTTGAATAAAAGACCTTTTTAAGAAAATGAAAGGACCAATGATTTTCTCAAAGATAGACCTTCGATCAGGATATCATAATCTAAGAATTAAGGAGGAGGATATTCTAAAAACTACTTTCAAAATCATATATGGACACTAAGAGTTTACTATTGTACCCTTTGAAGTGACAAATGCTCCTTTAACATTTATGAACTTAATGAATAACATGTTCCATAATTACCTAGATAAGTTCATCTTGGTGTTTATAGACCATATTCTAATTTACTCTAAGAATGAGAAAGAGCACTTAGCACATCTTCAATTGGTTCTTCAAAGGTTGAGAGAACTTCAACTATATGGTAAGTTATCCAAATTTTCATTCTTTAAGAAGGAAATCCACTATCTAGGCCACATCATATCCAAAGAAGAAATTGTAGTAGATCTAGACAAAACAAAGGAAACAATGGAATGGCTAATCCCCATGAACATATTAGAAGTAAGGAGTTTCATGGGGTTATCAGGGTATTAAAGGAAATATGTTGAAGGTTTTTTTAGGATCACCAACCCGATTATGACAATGTAAAGGAAAGATGAGAAGTTTATATGGATAGAGTAGTGTGATAAAGCTTTCCAGATTCTAAAGAAAAAGTTGATGACAACCCATATTGAAGGTACCTGATCTGAATGGACTTTTTATGGTTGTAATAGATGCATCCATCAAAGGATTGGGAGTACTCATTCAAAATGATGGTGTAATTGCATATGAGTTTAGGAAGTTGAAAACCCATGAAGTAAATTATGCCCATCATTATTTAGAATTGGTGGCAATTGTTCATGCCTTATAGAAGTCGAGACATTTCCTTTTAAAAAGATTTTGAACTAAAAACTAACCATCAAGGGCTAAAGTACATATTCACTCAACACATCTAAATGTTAGGCAAATAAGGTGATTGGAGTTCTTAAATGAGTATGATTTTGAAATTGATTATATCAAGGGAAAATAAAATAAGGTTGTTGATGATTTGAGTAGGAGAAGACACCTAATGAATATAAGAATGTTTATATTTAATTCGAAAGGGCAAATACTTGCAGGTTAAAAGAAAGATCCTTGTTATAATCAAGTGAGAGTAATGATAGAAGAAACTTTAAAAGACCCAAGAGGTGAAGGATATACCTTGGACGGTGAGGGTTTGATTTAGTATGAGAATAGGATCTATGTTATAGATGTAGAAGACATAAGGAAGATAATTTTGACTAAAGCTCATGATGCACCCTACTCAGGTCATTCAGGGGTAAACAAATTGTATGCCAATCTTAATAAACTATACTTTTGGAATGGGATGACAAGAGATATAGTATTATATGTGGCGCAATGCTTGGAATGTCATAGGGTTAGAGCATAACACTATCATCCTATAAGAATTTTATATCTACACAAAATTCCAAAATATAAATGGCAAGTTATCAGTATAGATTTCATATAAGGATTACCTATGACACCCTACAAACATGATGATAATATGGTGCTAATTGACAAGCTTAATAAGGTGTTGCATCTTATACTTAAAAAATTGACTAATGATGCACCAACCTTACCCAACTAATTTATGAGGGACGTGGTTAAATTGTATAGGGTTCTAGAAAACATCATATTAAAAAGAGATTCTAGGTTTACTTCAAGGTTTTTGACAACACTACAGTCAGCCTCAGGTACAAAATTGAAGTTTTGCTTTACATTGCATCTTGAGATGGATGGGAAAATAGAAAGGACAAATCAAGTTGTAGAAGACCTCCTAAGGATGTACTATATGGATTAACAAACTAAATAGAAAACTTATATTCTATTGGTATAATTTTCATATAATAACTGGTTTCAAACATCTTTAAGTATGGCTCCATTTGAAGCTCTATATGGCAGAAGTTGTCAAACACCACTTAGTTGTGATAACCTTCAAGGAAGAATAGTAATCAGTCCTAAAATGTTGAAAGATATGGAGGAAAAGATATAGATTGAAAGAAACATCAGATAGATAAAAGAGCTATGTAGATAGGAAGAGAGTTCAGAGAGAATTCATGATTGGTGACAAGGTATTTTTAAGGGTCAGACCGCACAAAAGTTCCATAACCTTTGGAAAAAACTTCAAAGTTAGCTCCTTAATTTTTAGGACCTTTTGAAATCCTAGAAAGAATCAACCTAGTACCCTATTGATTGACTTTACCCTCACAACTGACTTGCATTCATGATATTTTTCACGTGTCCCTTCTTAAGAAATACTTGCTTGATAGTAAACACATTTTAAATTATAATGCTTTATAGGTTTAAAAACCTGACATAATAGCAATAGAGCCATAGAAAGTGCTAGAGAGGCACCGATACCAATTATACAATAGAGAGGTTGATCAGTGCAAGGTACATTAAGATCAATATGGTGAAGGAAGTGCAACTTGGGAGGACACCGAAGAAATGAAAAATATGTTTCCATTTTTTTTAAAAAATTTTATGAACTTAATCAAACTTTTGTAGTACATTGGGATAATGCATAATTTAAGGGGGGAGGATATCATGACATCTCTTCTCTCACTGTGGACACGTGCTCATACATTAGGTTGTTGCGGACCTCATTTACTATTTTATGTTAGGATGAGTTGATTAGATAACTTAACTTTTATATTGATTTCAAAGAGCTATCAAGTAATCGATGAGATTTCACAAAAAAGAAATGTAATATTTAATTTCTTTTTTTTAAGTTCCTATCTAGGAAATCAAATTTCAAAAATATTAAATTTATTTCATTACGTAGAAATATAAGCAATGCTGTGATAATATACAATTGTAAACAAGATAAAATTAAATGGGATAAATATTTAGTCTTTTCCATTCTCTCTTTACTAAAATAATTAATCACCATACATGAAATATTTTTTGAATGGATTTCATATTCAGGTAATAAATATCATGCATAGGATTAGAGATGAATATTATCAATTCGATAATATTGGAATACGTCAAGGTTATTTTAATAAATGAAACATTTCCTTTTATTTTAATTTTATAACTTACAAGTAAATTATATTTTTTATAAATAATTTTTATATTATTAATTAATTATATTTAGTTTAAACCTAAAACCAAGTAATAAAATATTAAAATAAGAATTTTCTAACCTAAGCCTACATTCTACCAAATCCAAAAAATATGCTTACGGATAAGGCATAATAACCAATACTTCTACCACCTAACATTGATGGGACATTCACTAACTCCCAATTTAGAGTAACCCAGTCCATCTCTACCCACTTTAATATATGCTATGACCATATGAAAGGATGAAATTGTTTCCACGTAGACCACATATGAAATAGTTAGAAACCACTAATGAAGGAAAAAGCTAATTAAAATTAGTAAAGTGATGAGATAATCCGATGAATAAAGTTATAAATTTAGAGAAAGATCAATGCTTTGAGGAGAAGAAGAATGAATAGTTAGAAGAGGAGGTTGATGCTTTGAAGGTAATGATTAAGTAACTTTTTAAGAATAGTAGGGAGGAAATGGAATGGATGTCTAAGAAAAAGTAAAAGGAGGGATGCTTTGAAAAAGGGAAGATCAACATGAGAAGGTTAAAAGGGATCAATGCTTTGAAAAGAGCAGAAAAGAAGGGAATCCATGCATTCTTCATTGCCTCCATGCAATCCTTATTATCTCCACATCCATAAACACCTTCAATATACTTTTATCTCAGATGTTTCAATTCAAGGAGAAACACATTCCAATTCAGTCAAGGATTTCATCAGGTATCAGGTAAATATAATATTTTATTTTCTTTGTAAGGTAAATATAATATTTTATTTATATTCTAAGGAAAATATAATTTATTTATTTTTAGAAATCTAATAAATAATGATTTTTGTATTACTAGAAACAAAATGATAATGTTACTTGTTGTTAGGGAAAGTAAATGATTTTATAGAAAACAATAATGTAATAAATTAATAAGATATTCATGAGACATAACATATAACAATAAGATTTCATTTAATATTAGTTGATATATACAATTTTACATTATGTATATATTTACACATACTAACATGATTTCAATACTCAGTTTGGTGTAAAGAGTAGATTATAGCATTAAATAAATGAGTTTTGTTTTCTATGTACCTAGTTATAAATTTATGAAATACATTTGATCTAGTCTGTAAAGTTACATGTGTAAACCTAGATTGTGAGATTATTAATTTGATACATGAAATTAACATAAATCAATCTAAGTTGTCATAAAATAATATTTTGAGTAGACCCTTACTTTGATTTTTGTTGAGGCTTGATGATGAATTTTATTATCATTTAGAATAGTATGAAAATAAATATTCGTCATTCTAGGGTTGAACCCTCAATTTCAAAACCATCTTTTCTAATATATAAAATATTTATTTTACATTAAAATTCAAGTTCAAAATAGCATTCTTAAACTCCATGTGTATAAGTTATTTTCTAAAAAAGTTTACCTAAGTAGACTAAAGATGTAATTATCCAAAATATCATTTTTGAAAATTGATAAAAGGACTAAACTAGAAGATCATGTTACAGATTTATTTTCTACCTTCCTGCTCAAGAATTTATTTTAAAAATATGATGCATTAATTTATTTCAAGTATTTTTTACTTTTCAAATCTCAACCTATACCAAGAATTTAAGGTTAAAACAAAACTACATAGTGTTCGATATTAAGCAATGCCTTTGGCTCATGTTTATAGGTAATGTCGTCACACTTGAGCTACTACATCCATAACGTAACATATCTGCAACAATGATATCTAAGCATCGACCCTATAAACTATCAGAGAGAATTAAGAACCATATCATGTCACTAAGACCAAGGGGTGGGATAATCTCTCATGGTCAATAACACTAATTAAGATAAGAAAATGACTTTGACTAATTTAAATGATTTTGACCTGTGAACTTATAAAATAGAAATAGAGAAACTATGCTTCTTACTAAAAACTCAGTACCATTGAAAAAGAGTAGTAAAACACCAGGATTGAGACTCTTAAACTAATTATTATCAAGAAACCACCAACCATAAGGCCCTCAAATAATGAAACTTTGGCAATAGCAATTGTATGGATTAGGTTGTCTAAATCAAGGATCAAAAACATTATTGATGTAAATAAAATTAGAAAGGAGGGATGTATCTTAAAAATGTTCATTTCTATTTCTTTTTAAGATTTAGGGCTAGTTTAGTTAAATTATTATTTAGTCACTTAAACTAATACTTTTACGCTCTCATTTGGGTAGCAATCATAGATAAACATAAAAAAAGTTGGGCCCTAGAAAAAACTACATATCCAAACCTACAGTTCACATTAAACGTAAAATAAGTAACAAAACTATATGCACACTACACCTTGATCCTATTCAAAAGTAAGTATGTAGGTAGTCTGAGAAGCAAAGGATGCTTCTAGTACACAGGTGATTAGGATAGGGTTGGGTTTAAGTGCTAAATAAGATTAAAGTTAAATGAAAAGGCATGACCATTATAATAAGACCCTTTTTGAGATAAATAAAGAAAATATAAGAACCTCGCGATATACTCAAAAGGATCCCAATTGGATCGTCTCAATTCTTAAGGATTTAAACCAAATTCCAAGGTAGAATACAATTTTTTTAATATGTTTTACATGGTTTTCATGACAACCTCAGTGCTTATTTAGTGGAGATGAAAGGTGAATAGTAAGTGACTCAGGATCCACTTGATCCTGATGAGTCAAGTCTCTGGCCGAAGCATAACCTACTCATGTGTAGATGCTTAAGTTGTATGGTTAGATACTTGCCCATTTTTTAATGGAATGCCTAACCCATGTGGTTAGATGCTTGCCCATTTGACAAAGGAATGTCTAACCTGTATGGTTCGATTGCTTGCCCTTTTGATAAAGAATAATATATGCCTAACTCGTATACTGAGATGTTTGTGTAGTTGGCAATGATATCTGATAAGATAAAGTATACATGAGTTATATATATATATATATATATATATATATATATATATATATATATATATATATATATATATATATATATGAAGGATAGGTTATGGTCCCTACAATAACTTCACAAGTTTTCTATTAAAATGAATTAAGAATTGGTTTCCAAGGATTAAAATGAAAGTTAAATAGATTTTTGGTGTTTCCTTATAAGGGCGTTAATTTAATTACATCATTTGGAAGTAATGTATATAATTATGTTCAATTAGGGAGCTTATATTAATATTTTATAAAGAAATAATATAATCCTAAAAATTTGAATTCTTAAATTTGTTAACATTTAAAATTTTATAAATAATGGTTAAGATAAATGACTTTAAAAAAAATTATTATCATGTTGAAATGATTTGGGTTATTATTGAAATAATTATTTATCCTTTTATATTGAAATTAAGATACATTTTGTTATTAAATTGTATGCCTCTATTACAATCATAAAATTAAGAGAAATGAACTTTAATTTGAACTCTGAATGGGAGTGCATAGATGTTGAAGGGTAACATAAAATTCTTAAAATATATTTTTATATACAATTATGTCTAATGTATTTTATTATGATTCATTTAATATAATTATTTGACTAAAACTAAGTTATGATGATATAAGCTTACTAAATTGAAATGAGGGTTCATTTTTAGATATTTACGTTGATGTTAAAGACCCAACACTTGTTACCTTGAAAATATAAATGAATGTCATAATATATTTTAAAAAATTATTATTTTTAAAAATATAATTATTACAAAATGATATAAACAAATATGATAATATGTTTTAAAAATTTATCATTTTTAAAAATAAAATTTTAATAAAATGATTTAAGATAAATTTTATACAAACCATAATAACTTAAATAAGTCATAAAAAATAGAATATTCAATGATTTAATTTAAGACTTTAAACTTTAATAAATATGATTAAAAATAATATGATTTAATCCACTTATTAAACATAATAAACTTAAAATTATATATATATATATATATATATATATATATATATATAAGTTAGAAGGTTCGTTCTTTTTTGAATCGACGAACAATTTAAAAGTTACTTTAAAACTTTTTTTAAGAGTCTTTTATTTTACTAATAAAAAAGAGAGGAGGAAACCTTATTTTCTTAACAAGCATCATGATTTCGCACTAAGTGATGTAAGGAATAAAACTATTGAAATCTTTGCTTAATGACTTGTGCAAACTAAGTTTTGAATGTGAACTTGACATAGATAAGTTATGTCCAAAATAATTAATAAGGTCCTAAACATTAATATGACTATATTCTTGTCTTAAAAACACACGGGTATAAATAATGTCTTACTTAAATAGTTACTTGAAGCAGCTTATTCAAATTGAATATATGTAATGCTTAAAGAAATGGTTTAAAATATAGAAAGTATATATAAAAGTAAGAAATATTTAGTAATGTTATTTATGCATGTTTTGATTAATATATTTAATTTATATATAAATTAATTAAAAAGTGAATTATTATATTTATATTAAATCATTTAATGCAATAAAAGTTTATAAATTATATTAATGATAGGCAAATAAAATATTATATAGTGTGAATAGTTGTTAGTTCAATTAGTGATGTTGTTAGCAAAATTTGACACCTCAAAAAAAATGAGATTAGAATTGTATCTCAAATGACTTCGATGCAATGGATACCCCTCAATCTTTGACTTTTATCTTAAAATTACTACATAAAACTTAATTCATTTTATCTATATATATATATATATATATATATATATATATATATAGTTGTAATCCAAACGATTTTGATAGAATGAATAACTTTTGGTCTTTGACTCTTATCTTAAGATCATTACATAAAACGTGATTCATAAATTAAGAATCAAAGATTGAAGGGTATCCATTTTATCAAAATCATTCAAGACACACACACATAATTAAAGAATATTAAAAAATTTATAATGATATTTTCAAAATTTTATTTTTAATAATTATATATACTGTATTATGAAACAATATTGATCTTACAAAAGTCATATGCCATCATAAACCAATTTAGTTATTTAGGATTGATTTTTATATATTTTGAAGATTATAAATAACTGTTTAAGGCTCTAAAATTATTATGCATAGGTGGAGATTTTTATATCTGTCCGAACTTACATATAAAAATTACTAAAAATAATAGTTATTAAAAATATGATTATTTAATTACGTAATTTTTTATTTATTAAATTGTTTTTAATTTTATATATCAATTTTAATTTCAAATCGAACATTATTTTAAGATCTTTACGAAATATTTTTAATTCATTAAAAACCAATATTTTTTATATTTCTCACCAGATTAAAGGAAAGGTGACATTCAACATAGATTTATTCAATATTATCTTTAACAAAAGTATAATGTATACATTTTCAATTCAGAATTCCACTCTATCTAAAATTTTAGATTTCATAGACTATTTATATACACGCAAGTACGATGAGACAGCTATCGAATTTAATAATTTTTTCAAAGAATGGATCGCCTTGTGCTGCAAAGATTAAACAACTCGTGAGAGAACGGATGGGCTACTGCAATGATTAAACAAGTCGTGAGAGGACGGATGGCCACTGCCAAATATATTTTTCAACATTAAAACCTATGATCTGGTGCGGGACAATGCATACGCTTAATCTTACACGCAAATCTCCAACTGTATCACAATTACGAATTGCCAAATGCATACCGAAATTCCGCATCAGATCTGATCGTGGACAACCTCTGCGTTCAAAACAAATCAACTCGGTGGGACCCCAGCTTGAGACTTTGCTACCGACAAGTTTCTTCATATTCAGTTTCAACCCTCGACGATTTGTTTATGCACTTCTGGAGAGAGACATATCTCGGATTCTAGCACGGATAGGTATGTAAGGGTTTGTGGATCCATCTTCATTAATTTTTTTATTTGATACCATTTTGTGTATTAATATGGTTATAATTTAAATTTAATAAGTTTATAAATATATATGTTAATGTATTTAGATATGATTTAGAAGGAATTTAAAAATTTAAAGGAAATCTTAGAATATAATATCAAGAATTTATTGTCACAATATTGGACATTTATTAATATTTTATATAAATCAAACAAGAATTTATAGATAAATTATTGAAGCTTTTGAATTCATGGTATTGAATATTACAACAAACGAGTTTGTTGAGTTGAGTTATTGGTATATTTATTTAGTGTATTGTATTCAATATTATATATCGTTGAGGGCCTTGATAAGTAGTCGTTACTTAAAACTTTATTTACTTCGAATACATGTCTTGAAAAATATCATTCTTTTTTATCATATATATGTTCAGTTATCCTATAAGGGTTTGAAAAAGTGTATTTCCCTAGTGATCAACACAATATTTTATAAAATTGAGTGAAGTATTTGAAGTCCTAAATTTGATGAACATTGTCATCAAAATATTTTTGCACCCATATCATTCACCATAACATCCTCTCTATGCTTTTGGGACCTAGGAATGTGCAATGTATGGTTTTGAACATTTTCTTGGTTTGTGCCAAATTTTATAGCTTAGATTTGTCTTCTTTTATTGAATTATTATGCACTCTCAAATTCTAGTGTTTACCTTTTGATCTCCCATGAATCAAGACACTTTTTAAAAACATCTCATATACATGTATTGCTTTGAATTTAGAATCATTAATTAAGTGTGATTTATTATTTACATCTCGTTAGACTTAATTAAATATGTATGAATATACATATTAAATTTTGATGTAAACCCCATTTATTGATATTAGATTTTTGTGGACCCATGTGCTATTAAATCCGAGCTTACATACAAAACTTACTAAAAACACAGTTAAAAAATTACTAGAAGATGAAAGTTACTAAAAGCAATAATTTTCTAAAATTACATGGGTCATTTAGCTTTTGGTAGCTTTTGATTTATTTTCTTTTTTTAATTATGCAAGTTCCCTCCAATTTTAAGTTGAGATTTATTTAAATACTCATATAATATTTTATTCATTCAATGAGAATAAACATAGAAGTTGGTTTTTATGAAATTTCTAAGTTTTATGCTTATTGATATTTTGCTTAGCTATTCCCCTATAAACCCTATTTGTCAAGATATTGCACTGAATTTACTAACTATCTCTTCCCATCCACCTAATGGGTCTTAGGACACATGACATTCAATGTCTGGACCTACTTTTCCCTATTCTCCTACTGGCTGTGCTCAGCGCAAGAATGATAGCTCTGCTCTTTGGTCCTCTAAGGGTTAGGACATAATGGCAATGTGAGCTGAAATTGAGGGTGCTACTAAATGCAATCCAAACTCATTTGCAGATGTTATCTCCCATAGATCATCTTCCAAAGAAGATCCCAAACCCTTTATAACTGCTTCTCTAGAATCGATGGTGATTTTTTATTACTAGAAAACTAGGTAAGTGATTAAATTGTAAGAATGATTTTCAGTGAAAGGTGTTATCTACAATTTTTTTTATCACTGGAGAAAACTTCATGACCTCCATGCCTAGATCTTGAAGCATTGTCAACCCCTCATCTCCAGTAGACCTAAAATTTACCCCTATGTTAAAAACTTCTTTATTATTGTTTTTAGCAATACTAAAGATAAGTAAAAGATTTAAAACCAATCATGGTGCTTCAATCACCACCCCTAATCCTCAAGCAATGGTCCTATGCCTTCAATCCCCTCATTGAACCTATCCATATTAAACCCATCTATGTTCACCTTCCCCATCTCCCACTTCAATTTTAGAATGAATCCATCTCTATGGCTATTGATAAATTACTGGGTGAGTTTCTTTAAATGCATCCAGACACCAACCACATCTCCCACACTATTTTCACTAAGATTCTGGGGAATATACATAGTTCCAAAAATGTTCTTGAGAAAATATTAAATTGTAATTTGGAGATTGTCCCTAGTCTTAACCCCTTGACTATGAATTCTTATTATTTCGTTGTTGCAGTTGCTTTAGCACTGAACACTTGACCAAAGCTGCACTCTCTTTAAAAGTAACAATTCATCTTGGTGGAAAGACTTCTCTCTCAAAAACCTTATGATGTTGATGGTAGATAAAGAATTGGTTTCTGACAGTGAAGATGCATCCTCTTCAGAAGATCTTACTACCTTTGTTTCAAAGGAGGACCTAGAAATTCCCCCCACTTTGAAGAAGAATTTTTGCTAATCTAATCTCCTTTAGGAAGAAGGCAACCTTGATTGATGCATCTTCCATTCCAGCCTCGTCATCGGTGGTGAACCCAAAATTTTTTTACCCAGGGCAAAAAATTTCAACAATATTAAAGCAAAAATCAAATCCCAATCCTATGTTCTAACTAATAACTCCTCTCTAGTCCAATTGACTGATAATAAGGAAGGGTGATATGTTATTTAAAAAAGAAAAAAAAATGAAGAAAACTATTGACTTAACCCTCTTGTATGTCCCTCTAATCAAGGAGACCCCACGTTGTAAGTCTGAAGACAAGAGAAAAGGGGTTCAAGTCCCCCGAATAAGTTTGTAAAAAGTTTGGCAGAAGTTTCCTTGAAAGTATGGTAGATTTTTATTTAACTATTGGTGGAAGATTCTAGTGCATTTCTTTTTCTGCCCACTTTGTTACCACAGATAAAAGCATCCCATTTGAATAGCATTATTATATCTTTCACTCCAGAACCTTTCAAAACCAATTTCTTAATCTTATCTAATTAAAAAAACTTAACTAATTTGTATTTTAATCAAAAATCTTACACAATTTAAGAAACATATAATACTAAAGAAAACTAGTATGAAATAGCTAGATCGATACATGTATTGAAAAAAGTTGTAAGAGAAACGTTGAATCAAGATTCTTATGATGGGCTTGAGATGTAAAGCATACTTTATAAGGTAAATAATTAATACATTTGTGAATGTTTACAATGTATACTAAGTCATGTAAGAATGTTTATTATGAAAATGTTGATTTGTAGCTGCTTAAGAGAAATATGGCGATCCTTGATTTATCATTAGAAAATGTTAGTGAAAATACAATGAAATTAAATTCTTTGTTTATAAATGGAATCCGGGTTTTGTTTCCAAAGTATAAATTGTCATACTAACTTGCACTTAGATATGATAGCTACTCTATGAATAATGAAAAAGAGTGTAACTCCTTGTTTAGTTTCAATCATGCTGCATCAAAGATCAACATAAAAAGCTTACAATTCCTTACCTAAGACTTTGGAACAAGTGGTTTCGTTTGCTTATGTTCAGTATGTCAAAGGTGTATTGCATATGTTAGGGATGTATTGAGATCCAATATATATAAAGAGAGAGTGTGTACATAATAATATAGATAAAATTTCAATTTCAACGATCAAATTATTTATTTATTTTTTAATCTATTTTGACAAATAATCAAAATAAACTAGTATTTAATAATTAATTAAAAAATACAAATTCTTAATTTATTCTGGTAAATAATCAAAGTTACTTTATATTGTTTTGAATGGTCAACACTCTATAAGTAATGATGATGTTTTGAATATATTAATTATTTTAATAAGAAAGTATTACTATGAGAATCACCTCAAAGACTTGTAAGAGCATACATATTTTAATAGTTAACTTAATTGTACTTGTTTAATTAGATTTTGTTCGGTTTAATTTTTATTTTTTAATGATTTTTTGGTAAGATAATTGACTTAAAAATATAATATATTATCGCTTCAGGTAAGATAACTTTTTATTGTGATTTTTTAATGTTCACTGATTAACCACTCTAAAATTATATTATAAGTTATGAATTGTTTTTGTGTAATCTTATATACATAATATGTTTAATATAATCTTAAATAATTAATAATTGATAAAATTGAATATAGAAATGATATATAAAATAGTAATATATTATATACTTGAATAATTAATAATTTATAAAAACTTAAAATAAAAATGATGTATAAAATAGTAAGTGATATGGAAATCATTTTTTTCCTTTTTATATAATTTCATTAGTTATATTTGATGTTCTTTTATTGATGTTAAAATAAGTTATTTAAAAAATAAATAAAATAAAATAGATTATTTTTTATATTAATTATTTGTTTTAATTTAAATTTAATAAAAATAAATTATATTTATTATATTAATAATTATTAAAATAAAATCATTAATAGAATGGACCTTCATTGTAAATTGACTTCCCTAATTTTATTTACCTATACGAAGGCTTAAATGACATCATTTATTTTAAAATAAATGTGATTTATTCCAATGAAGGGAGAAAGCCCTGATGGTTAAAGAAATGACGACTTTAAAGATTTTTTAAATTATTTTATAAATTTTTTAATAAATTAAAAATAAAATAAAAATGAATTTTGAAACTGATGCAATTAATATTTTTCAAAATTAAATTTAGTGGAATAAATATTTTTTTTAGGACAGTTTTATAAACTAGACATTTGTTCTACGGTAGTATAGTTTCATGAAAAAATTAAATGTTCAATTTTGATACAGCTTTTTATTTCAATTAATCAAAATATTTTGAAAAATACTATCGTCAAATTTACACTGCATATAAACTGCTGTTTGGTAAGAAAAATCAGTATAAAAAAAACAGTGACTCGTGAAAACTTCTTAACCACATTGCAAGCATTAACTAAAATTCTTTTCAATTATAATTTTTCCTGTATTTTAAAAAAAAGTTATAAATTTTAAATAGCCAAATAAATTTATATTGGTTAAGATCCCTTGTACCATCAAAATACCTGAGATTGGCTCCTCCATAAAACCAACCCTTTAATTCTTAACATTGTGCTGATAAAATTCTGTAACCTAATATTAACTTATGATAAAAGGTTCTAAGATTCAACCTGTTTATTCTTAAATCAAATAAGTTGCAGAAACTAATTTGCAAATAAATAAATAAATAAACAGTGAATAAGAGTATCCATGAAACCATCTTTGAACGGTAAAAGATTCCAACGGTACATGTACATATTATGCTTATAGGTCAAATATTGTGGAAAAATAAACGCTTTCAGCATGGGCAAGACGGATAGATGCCACCGTCAAATCTGAAGCATGATTCCTGTGATTTACTACACTCGATATTTTTATATGTTATTATCCAGCTGTCTAGTTTAGACGTCTTTCACAATAGTTGTTAATGAAAGGGATAGAAATCAGAAAAGATGACTCCGTGGCCATATTATTATGATGTAACTTTTGATGGTACTCAATATCTACTTATCATATTATTTGAAAACTCTTATATGAATCTTTTATAATTATATTATTATGGTAGTTTAGTGACCTCCTAACATCGGGGTATTGGGTATGCTATCACGTGGCAAAATATCGTATAATCGGTAGTCTCGACACATCTTGGTATGTAAGACTCTGATCACAGAATAGGTGGAGGGGCGCCAAACGAATTAAAGAGTGACAAATCACAAAATCACTAAGCCTTTAAAAGTTTAGTGTATTATCAACTTTATCAACATCAATACCCATTCATAATAGCCATACGCAATTTCAAAGTCATTAGATATGCTTGATTCATTGATGAAGGACTGAATTCATGTAGATTTAGAGTATGCTTTGCTTGGAAGATGACTATTGGTCATTAAAATTAAATCTCAAAATTAGTGAGAACCCTCTAAAGCCAAATAGCCTTAGTGGTAGCATTAATAGCTCCTTTGTATTCTACTTCTTTAGAAGATAAAGTGATAGTATTTTGCTTCTTGTCTGAACAACTAATTGGCCCTAAACCAAGGGAGAAATTATAATCTGAATTAAACTTGTGATTTTAAATATCACCAACCTAATTTGAATCGATATAACCAATTAAGTCAGCATTGATTCACACTCCATATTGAATCCTAAAACTATGAGTAACCTAAATATATTAGAGGTTTTGCTTAGCTAATGTACAGTGAAAATCATGTGTTTCCTACATAAATCTAAAGACCATGCCTACCGTATATGAAATATCAGGTCTGATGTACATAATGTATACGAGAAACCCAACGAATTATTGATACAAAGTAGCATCAACCAAAGGATATGGATAATTAGCCTCAATCTTCACACTAGATAAAAAAGGAGTTAGAGTTTGTTTACAATCAACGATGTTAAACATAGCAAGAAAATCAAGAGAATACTTGGATTATGTAATAGTGATCCCAAATTCAAACTGAGAAATTTTAATCCTGAGAAATTAATGCAACAAGCCCAATTTAGTCATTGAGAACCTATTAGAAATATAGTTTTTACGGATATGATGGTGGATGAGAAAGTCCTTGTGATCAATAGGTCATCCATGTAGAGAACAAAAATTAATAGTGAATCATCATGATGCAAAATGTAGATAATTAGATCATAATGGCATATTGTAAACCTAGCCAAAAGAATAAATGAGTCCATCTTGGCATACCAAGCTCGAGGAGCTTGTTTGAGACCATAGATAGATTTATGAAGTTTATAAACTAGGAAGGAGTCTTCCACAAATCCTTCTAGTTTATCCATACTTATATTTCACCTTAGAAGGCACCATGAAGAAAGGCACTCTTCACATCTATATGATGAACATCACAATGATGTGTTGCGGTAATGACAAGAGTGAATCAGATTGAACTTGTCTATGGATCCATTTGCTATATTTTTTTGATAGATCCATCCACATTGAATAAGTTTTCTTCCCTTAGGAAGAGAGACTAAATCCAAAGTGTTTTTCTTAATCAAGTAACCATATTCCTCTTCCATAGCAGTATCCTACTCAAGACTACCTAATGACATAAAAAATTATTATGGATTAGAAGTAGATGTAATAAAAGCATGTGGGTCATCCTAGAATTGTGAGTGGTTTGGCCTATCGTTTGATGGATATACAACACATTAGCTAGCATTTTATAGTTTTTATCCATCCCAAATAGGAATAGTACTTAGAGAGTTAGGAAGAGATTCTTCATCCTCTGAAGATATTCTAGGATAAGGAGGTGGTGAATCCTCATCACTAGTCTCATCATCAAAACTATATTAAGAATATGGATAATCAAAAAGCTGCTCAGACAGATATGAATCAATAGAACTATCATCAAATCCAAGTGTCTCTAAGGAAGGGAATGAGGTGTCAAGTGTCGAGTCTGAAGGACGTTCTTTAAAATGAACATTCCTCTTAATGAATAATTTATGAGTGGTGGGATAGAGAAGCATGTGTCCCTTAACACTCTTAAGATATCCAACAAATATACAAGAATGATAATAAGGTTTCATTACCTTACATTTCTTATTTACAATATGGGCCATACAAGTATATCTACACATTTTGAAGTGTTTTATTGTGAGTATTTTACTACTCCAATCTTCAAAAGGAGTGACTCCCTACAATGGATTATGAGGAACTCAATTCTAGATATAATAAGCATAGTTGATGGCCTCGACCCAGTAATGAGGTACAATTAATTTAGAGTGTATCATATAGTTGGCCATTTCATTTAAAGACCTAATCTTTTGTTGTAAAACACCATTCTATTGAGGATTATATGGAACTATACATTATAGTTCAATCCCCTCTAATGTACAAAATTAATCAGAATGGTTACTGACATGCTCACCACCATTATTTGTGTGTAAAATCTTTAAGGCTTTACCTAATTAGTTTTATACAAGAAACTTCAATTCTTGAAAATGAACAAATACTTTAAATTTATGCTTAATATAGTTAACCTAAGTATACGTTCAAAAGTCATCAATGAATGTAAGCATGTATTTAGTCCTATTAAATCAAAGTTTTAGAGATGGACCAACAATGTCACTATGGGCAAGCTCTAATATCTATTCAACTCTATGTGATTTATCCATGTCATATTTATCTTCAAGATGCTTACTAAGTATGCAACCTTTGTTAGGGAATAATTAGCCCTCATATTAATTTGCATATCATAATATTTAGTTAGTTTGTTAAATATATTTGGTTAGTAATTAATTGACATAATATCTCTACAGTAATATTACAATTATAGGTTAGTTATTATTTAATTAATATATAGCTAGTTTTATATTATTATATGTTACTCATATAGGAGATTGAGTATTTAAGTGAGAGATATTGGTGGAGATATGATATCTCCAATTATAGGAATGACTTTCATATATATTTGTAATTACCCATATGTATTTTTAGTAGAGAATAATTAATAGAGTGTGAATTTTAATATTATTGATTTTTTTTACCTATGTGTTCATCTCTCTATACAACTCTGATTTCCCCAATATTTGGTATCAAAGTGGGTAAGTTATTCCATTGGAGCCTAATCAATCTGTGAAGGGGCATCACAATTTTGTAATGATCATGTATGAATTTTAGTAGTATGGGTTGAGATTTAGGATTAGATTTATTCTTCAATTTTTAGAGTTTTTCAAATTTAAAATATGTTTATGCATTCAAATTTGCATGAGGGTTTTACGTCTTATTGGGACTCAACCTAGAAATTATTAGCATAGCATTCATATAATTTTTGAAATATGTACTTGATTATTATGTGTTTTATTATGTCAGATCAGAGAGGAAATATTATTTTGTCATCTGGTTTGCTTGGAAGCTACTTCGAATTCAAAGCTCAACATATCTCCAATTATTTAGCGTTTAGTTCTACCTTCCCATGTGGAGATCTAATGTAGCAACTCTTGTCTTTGAGACAAATCTTCAAATGTAAAAAAATAGTTGTCCTACCTATTACAATGTATCTCTACCAAGTTTGGTGCATGTTCTTATCCTCTATTCATCTCTAGCTCAATGTAATAAACCTGATCATAATATTCAATGGTCATTGATCAAATTCCATTTAAGCCTCAACACTTTTATCAAGATACATAGATTTGGGCATGATTTTCTTAGCCTTGACTCAGAAAACACTTATTTGAGAATACAAAAATAACCTCCACATTCAATTGATGTGTCTCACATTCTCCTTATGACACCTCAAATATTCATCTCTTGGTCTCATCTAAGTGTAAATTTGAATCATTGGTCTTTTCATACATTTTGTTTCCACATCTAATGATGAATTCTTGACCTACATAATCTAAACCCTCAAACAACTTTAGCATATTGGCCTATGCCTATCTCCATGCTCATTATGTGTCTTCATTCATGATTATCACTCCTTTGATGCATGATCTAGCTTATACCAAACCTGAGCTCCCTACCTACTACATTTGTGTCATACTTAGAATATTTCCACCATGCAACATTCATCTCCATACAAGTGTCTCTTTTTTAAATAAGTCATTGGTTTTTTAATAGTTATTTTGGGTGAGATTAATGTAACAGTCTAGGTTAGTCAAATGTCAATTAACATTGAGTCATGTCAATAGAATAGAATTTTTTTTGTTTATATTATATTCAAGTCATTATTATTTATGTTTATAAGGTTAAGTCATGTCATATCTTAGATTTTAGTTTATTTAGTTTTGGTCAAAGTTCACTTTTAAATATAGTTAGTAGTCTAGTTATCAAAAAATATATGGATGTAAATTTTGTTATGTTATTTGTCAAAATCAAGTCAAATTAATTACATTTATCATCATAATGTATGTCAACAAAGTCAAATTCAAAGTACCCTTCATTCTAATGTATGCAATTTCGGGTAACCCTGACATCCAATTTGTAACTCATATGTTCAAGTTATGGGGGGTGATTGTATTTTCATAAAAATTGACATACATATGATGTTGAAATATTCATAATTAGATTAAATAACAAACATACTGGAGGTTGGATGACACTGGAGGATGGAGGCTTTCTACACCTTTCATTAGCCACTAATGAAGGGGTGCTTTTACTATAGTGCTACATATACATAATTTTTATTTTCAATACTTGTTTGTATGTGTGATGAATGAGAGGTGTATTTCATATTTTTATACATAGTGTCATGCATAGAAAATATGTTTAAGAGAAATAGGAATGTGGCAACAATTAGGAGAATAGATAACTACAGATATCCTCTAACTAACTTACTTGTCTATTGAGATGATCAGCGAGTGACATGTCTTTTATGATCGCATAGAGTAATTAAAGGATGCATTATTCACATAGTAGTGGTCATGTACAAAAATATTTAGACATTAGTATGCAAACCTAAGAGTATTTGTGGGAATTAAATTTTGTTTGAACCAGTTATTAGGAAGATTGGAGTAAAATTTGAATAGATGGTTCTTACTAGTAAGTTCTCACACTATTTAGGTTGATGTGGTTCCCTCAGTGAATGGTTGATGGTAGACATTCATGTTTGAAGTTCCCAAACTGATTCAATTAATGTGTTCTTGATAGTGAATGGTTGACAATATGTTGATGTATTCCTTCATTACTTTCATTAAGTCTTATGAAATGCAAATTACCATGTAAGATCTAGGGAGAAATGTTATTGAATAAATATCCCTCACATTAATTGGTATATCATAATGTGAATAATTACGAGAGTAATAATTCACTATTATATTTACATAGTTTGTTAGATATATCTGGTCAATAATTAGTTGACATAATATTGTTACAATAATATTAAAATTATAGGTTAGTATTTATTTGGTTAATATATAGTTGGTTATATATTGTTATATGTTACTCAAACCTCATATTGAATATTCGATTGAGAGATATTAGTGGAGATATGATCTCCCAAATTATAGGAATGACTTTCCTACATATTTTTAATGACCTATATGGATTTGTAATAAATAAGAACTAATATAGTGTGAAATTTAATGTTATTGATTTTTGTTACCTATGTATTTAGCTCTCTGTACAACTTTGATTTCTAAAATAACCTTGGCAAACTCCATCTAAAAAATTGACTCATGACAATATTAAAACCATGTCTTGATGACTATTTTTTTCCAGGTAGTGATAGTTGAGTTGAGATGGCTTAATTATTCATGCCATAATTTACTCATCCAATCTAAATGAATGATTAGTGCAATAGACACTTGATTAGGAGCAAAATGTTAGAAAGTATACAATCATGATTGGTAATCTTCTTTATTAAATGTATCCATGGATTCACTATCTAATTCCTTAATAACCATTAAATTGGGTATGAATTTGACTTTCTTGTCTGAATTGGTATGAGTGATCTGGTAAATAAATAGGAGATTGGTGGATAAAGATGGAACATCATGAAATATCCTATAATTCACATTAACATATTCAGTCCCTCTAAATTTAGTAGAATTATTGTTACCCAAAAAAATGGAAGGCATAGGACAAGGCTCCATGGATGAGAACATGTCATGTGATGAATCTATGTGGTATGATGTCAGAATCAATAACCCATGTGGAAGGTTGAGACGTAACTACAACAAGTTCTTTGCTCTTATCATTACCTTTATTAACATATTTAGCCTTAGAAGACTCGTGTACTAATGAATTTTGATTGGAAGAATTAGAGACACTAATATTTTACTTCTAATCATCTTAGTCCATTGGTCAATCTACTTCTTCATGCATTTGGAATCATCATGCCTAGATTTCTTTTAGTAGGCACACATGAGTCTTTTTTCTTAGATTTACCATCTGTAGAGGAGGAATCTTATGATAATTTTGACTTAGCATCAAATTTTTTACCCTTTTTTTACTCTAGGTCTTTATTTTGTTTTTTTTATTGTTACCAAAAGCGTTTTATTTGTTATGACTCATAATTAAGGCATGCGATTTATATGACATAAGTTTACCTATTTGAATGAATTTGTCTTGCTCTTGAGTCATGTCAGCAACAAAGTCATCCAAGGATGTCATGGTTGATGTATATCTAAGAGCACACATGGTAGTGTGGAAGGTATTAAAAAAATATAATAATCAGATCCCAATTTGACAATGATGAAAAGAATTAACTTATCATCTTTTTTGTCAATGTCACATAGTTTAAACTACAGGCTGGGTGATTTGAAATTTATAAAGAAGTCTTGTACCATATCAAAATTATGTTGGTTCAAACTGATGAGATTAATCTCTAACTCATGATCAATTATTATGTCCTACTTCCCAAATTTTTTTTTGAATATGGTCCAAACTTCATTAGAAGTAGTAAAAAATTTAATATAATAGTAGGTTGGAAGACATAGATAGGCGTAGAAGACCATAGGCTTTATCACTTATGTTGTACCACTTCACCTTCTCTGTATCTATTATAAATTATTTTTACATACCCATTATGATTTGGTGTAACCCTTTACTTCTTAAGAGGATTTTTATTTTTACTTTCCACTTGTGATAGTTGAATGTGGTAAGAGGCACAACTTGATACTAATCCATGATGTATAAAGTATGTATGTGAACTGACTATGCTAGAAATATTAGGATGTGTAATCCCCTAATTCTATAAAGGTTCAAATTTACAAATGATGCAAATATTACCTATGTGTAGATATTGAAAAAGCTCACACTTAAAAAAAGGCACCTCAAAAGGAGTATTAGTTTAAAATTTATGCACGTTTGAACTTCTAAGTATCAAGGGAAATCTCCACTTTAAAAAATTCAAAAAAATGTGGGTGTCCAAAATTTTGGATTGGGTGCTAATGTTAAGCTATTACTAGTAGGAATAAAGATTTAATCCTCCCATGTGACAACCCCATATGATTATAGGGATAACACCTTTTATCATTCATTCCCCCTCTCACTTTGATTGATGTGATTGACATGGGAGTGACATCATCTAAAAATTGTTACTATTTTTTAAATGAATATTATTACCATCATCACATGTGCATGTAGGGAAAGGATGAAAAATTGAACCTCATGGATGTTTGTGTGTGAAGACACGCATGCCACATAAGCATGTGGATTGAGGACAACTGACCAACCCACTCGAATGTGAACATGTGCGAGCGAGGGTGGTCACATATCATCCATTTGACGTGCGTAGTCAAAAAGACTTATAGTTGCATGTGGTTGGGGTGGCCATGTTGACCTATAGAGGAAGTTTACATTTAAGATCGCTTGGACGTATCCATTATGCATGCATAGGGGTGAAGGGAGGATATTGGCCAAAGATGATAGAAAAATCTAAGTGTTTTGAATATGAACCAAATGGTAAAAATATATTTAATAAGAACCCAGATCTTGGAAAATCAATATTTTTTTATTTAAAACTAATAAGGACCCACTTAATATTTTTAAAAACATAAAATTAAATATATATTTTTTTATTTCATGTACCAATCGATATAGAATCTATACATTTCAAGAAACACCTTTAAACCCTATAAAAATGGTGAAAATTTGACTATCACGAAACTATGTCATGTTTATAGCCAAACCTAGGATTTTGACACCTTATGAATCTAATTTCACTATCCAATTTTGATTTGGAACCCCTTGATGTACATATCTATATGTATTTTATAGAAATCCCACCAAACCCTTGAAAATTATAATCAATGAAAAACACTATAAAAAACTAAAATGCTAGATCTCACAACAAAAATAATAACATTCAGCTACCAACAAAGCTCTAGTACCATGCCAAAGTGTTTTATAATCAAGGATCAACTTGAGATGTTCAAATTCATGAAATAAACCTATATAGAGTAGTGAAATCCAAAAGAAACAACTCAAAATAAAAAGCTAGTCTTCACAAACAAAATTTACATTAATGAGCATTAGTTGAAAAATACATATGAAGCTTCATTATATATGTGGAAGATAGAAATGCCCCAAGATATTCATGCATCCGTGATAACCTTCGCCATTGACTTTTATTAAACTTATGCAAGCTAACTAGATCGTGTAGGTAAACCACAAAGTGGAAAAAAGCCTACAATAACAATAGTAACTTAAATAAGTCAAGTATACTTGAATATAAAAGGCCTTAATGTAGGTATTTTCCCTTCAATTTTGATTAACAAGTAAGATAAAAAAGATAAGAATATTTAATCTAGTTAAGAAAAAATAAAGAAAATGAACCTAAAATGTTAGATAAAAATAAAAATAAAATAGTAAGTACAAGTTCCCCCCTTTTTTGAACCGAGTAATAACTAAGAGGCTACTTGAAAACATAATTATGAGACATTCATCTAAATAATAGATGGGGGTGGGCAGAAGGGGAAACAAGCAAGGAGATAATTATCATAAGCATTGATATGACTATTTTCTCATCTTACTAAATTTAGATGAGAGTGTTAATTATGTTTTACCTAAATGGTTTATTCACATTTAATGTATGTAATGCTTAAATGCATAGTTCTAACTAAATGAGAGTAGGGCTAAATGATCCCATATAAACCAATATGGACTAAGTTATGTTATTCCTTTATGCATCAATTAAATAACGCATACCTCTTAATCACATGACAAGGTTGATGGGATATGGATTTTAGTGAATTAAAAAATAACTAGAACATGGTTACAAAGAAACAAAAATGTTTATTGAGATCAACAAAGAAGCCTATTGACATGAGTTAATTAAATAAACAAAGGGATAATAGGGGTTGTCATCCTAATCTAGTGGAAATATTATGGGTTTAGTCATCCATAAATTATGGGCTTGATCAAACAGATAGATCTCTAGTAGTAGATATAAAGTCCACAAATGTCATAAGTTTGAAATACAATTATATTAGTCTAGATATTGTGAAAAAATACATTATAATATTTAAACCAAATAATAATAATAGCAAGTTTATTCTGCATAACAAATAAAAATCACTTGCATGAATAGGAAAAAGAAAACTAAATATGTAGATAATATTGACCATGAAAATAACACCAAATTACCCCCTCCACAGGGTCATCTTTTCAATCGTTAACATTATGTTTTAAAAAATGTATACTTATATCAACTAAAGTTAATAGATTAAAAAATAAATAAAAATGTTTATTTCTCAATTTTAAAAATTTAAATAAATTAATTTATAAATAGATTAATCAAAAAAGTGAAATAGACTATCTAACAAACCTCCAAAGTAGTAAGAGTTTATAACTTGTAAGTCAAATATTATGTAAAAGCAAATGTAGAAATAATGTTTGGCCCCATCAAATCTTAATATATGTTCACTATATTTTATATGTATTATTAACTAGCTAGATGACTTGATGACCATGTCATTACTAGCAGTTACCCTGAAGATGTAAGAAAAGCTAGAGGAATTGTATTTTTATTTTTTTTATTATATCTAAGTGTTTTATTTTCATTTTTATAATATATTTTCTTTCTATGTATTATATTGTGATAGACTACCTTTATCATTTTCTATGCCAACAACACTATAATATCAATATAGAAGAAATCAACCACATTTCAAAAATGTAAATAATATTAATCATTTTTAAACACATCATGTAGGAATTAATAAAAAAATTCTCACATCACATAAATTCTCGCATCATATTGTGTTTGCCAAGTGTTTTATTTTTTTGTGAGGCATATTCCCCATTTAACCAACATATAACCCATTACATTCCCTCCCCCTTAGAAGCAATTGTCAAGTGAGGATTGAGTGAAATTAAAGATCGGTTACTTAAGCCTTATGTGTGTGTGTGTGTGTGTGTGTGTGTGTGTGTGTGTACACACACACACACACACACACACACACACACACAGATATATATATATATATATATATATATATATATATATATATATATATATATATATATATATATATATATATATATATATATATATATATATATATATATATATATATATATATATATATATATATATATATATATATATATTCTAAAATATTAATGTTTTGTTCCCATATTATATCACTTATGAAAAATTGAGGCATTTGATTGAACTAGAATGAATATTTATTTACATGGGACTTTGAAGACTTGAACAACTGATCTTATTTTACTACAATAATAATAATAATAATAATAATAATAATAATAATAATAATAATAATAATACATTTCTCACACACACACATATGTGAATTATATATAATGTTTAATATATTATTACATATATGTCATATTTAATATCTATTTAATATGTTAATATTGAATTTTAACCTATATATTTAATTATATTATATATAAATTAAATCTATAATATATAATATTAGATAATAATAATATTATAGATATTATTATTAATTAATAGTACATTACATTATAATATAATATATTATTATAATATATAATTAGTATTAATAAATATATAAATTATAACATATTATATTAAATTTAAAACAATACTATATTGATAATAAAATAATTAGCACATGAAAACATGCACACAGGAGTCAAGCATGCCCGCCTTCCAAGTGTTTGATACCTTATTTTTTGTGGTGGACCCAAGATAGGACCAACAATAACAAGCAAACTCTTGTAATATTTAAGATATGAAAGAGACACATGTCCCATGTAGCATCGAACTGTCCAATGAAGAGGGAGTTAAGAACCCTAAGGAAAAAAATCAAAATAACCAGTCAATGTCTCTACCTAAAGTGATTCCAATCAAAATATGAACATCAATTTCAGGGGGGAGATTTGAAATGTCAACCATAGATTGAATTACATAAGTATTAAGTGGCCTCTTAATGTCTCTAGGAGTTTGATTTGGTAATGGCACTCTCCTTTATCACTAATATAATTGTTACATTCCATATGCTACCTTACTCTCTCTTCACTCTATGTCTGCTCAATCCTTAGTCTATGGTACATACAATTAAAATAAGGTATTTCCAAGCCACTAACTATTGTTTTCTTCTTTGTAGTTTTTCATAGGTTTCAAAGAATAACTATCCCCTTGTTTTCTTTATAGACTTCATTTTCAAGTTGATCAACAGTCAAATTTTTAAAGCAAATAAAAAGTGTTTAGAATGTGTGCATAGCCTTTGATATTCTAGTAGTGTTGAAACTATAAATATTTTTTGGTTATCAGGTTGGGGCAAAGAATTAACTCTCACCAAGGTAAGAGTCTGTGTAATCTCAAATTATAATATTTAATATGAAGTTGTAAATTTATATCTAACCATATATTAAGACTAACATTATTCAAAATCTGAAACACCATAATGTGAATCTCTAAGCAAAAATCCTCTATAAATGATAAAATTATAGGTAACCTCAAAATCAATGGGGATAGGGTAATTCAAGGTACCTATAAATGAGAGAACGAAATCCTTCCCCTCCCATATAAAAAAAATATTTAATCACATGTTAATGTTTATAGATTCTAAAACTCCAATCCTATATGAACTCTTAATATGATAAAGAAAAATGGTGTAAATGTACATAGTTTATAGCTATAAATTATTTTTTATTATGATTTCTATAGGACAATATAATCAAAGAGTCTGTGGTGAGCCTCTACAAAATATAAATATGTGTGACTTTGAGGTGTTTGGAGTTACTATTAGAAACATTGTAGGTTCTACTTCATCTACGCTCCTCCGTAGAGGTAGAGTTCCCTAAATAAATCTACTTAGTTATAAATCTATATAATATCATAAGTATTATATTCTGAGTATTCTATGAAAAAATGAAACCAAAAAAAACAAAATTGAAAAGGAAACAATAAAAAGGAGATGACATTTTTTTCAATCTCACTATCAACAATAAAAACCAAACAAAATTATAGAGTACAAAGAGGAAGTGTTCAACCCCAGTGTTGGTCTTACGGTCAAATCCTCACTTGTGGGTGTGAGGTGCAAAGAGAAAAAATATTTTCTAGTAAGTTCTTTCTATACTGCAAGCACTATTTTCTTGAAAAGTTTCTTCTTCAAACATATCCATGAGAACACAGAGCAAGTGAAAAAATGAAATTAATGGCCCCATATAATTAGGTTAATGCCCAAATGCCATATTATATGTATATTAGTTCACCCTGCCATGTAGCATAGTCTAAATAATGGCAGGAATTTTGTTCTCGAAAACTGACAATGAGAAACTGTAATGTTGGTGATTAATAGATAAGCCTAAAATAAAACTGATAGTTTATGAAAAACCATTAATCTACCTAAAATATCTATCCCAATAGAAAATTAATTTCTTGTTTCTCTTGTGAGACAAATCTAAGAGCTTCACCCCACCATACAAACCTAAGACTAATAATACTACTGATTTCAAATATAAATTATAGAATTAAACTAAATAAATATTGATACACAAATAAATTATTGAAATAAAACAACTTAAAACATTAATAATTTAGAAAATTTTCCAAATTTGTGTAAATTATAAATTGAATCTTAGTTAATATAAATTTAAACTTTCAATAAAATAAATCAAGATAGACAAAAACATAATTTCTAATTAAAACCATATAAAGTAATAATTTAGGTTTCTGCAATTAAATTTATAAATATATTATTTATAAATTAATAATCAAAATACTATTTATCAAAACTAATTATGTACGGATTGATGTAAAATATTAGAAAAAACTAATGAAACATATTGTACCATTTAGCATGTGATTGTTTTGTCATTTTCCTTTAAATATTTTAAAATTTCCCAAATGCTTATTAATTAGATAATGGCACTTATCTTTAACCATTATTAATTGTATGTCATTTACCTTATCAATATAATTTTCAATTCACCATGGTAGATTTTCCCATCATTTATGATCTATATACAAAGATACTACACAACATCAAACTATGCTAACTTGAACCCATCTCATATTTATGGATGATGTTGTTATGTGGAGAGATCTATAAGATGTGGAAGATTAGCAGAGGGAAGAGTTTAGTTGATTTAAAATTTAACGATAATTCCTTACTACTAGCAGTGCTTGAATGGAGGAGAAACAACATATTTGGTTATTGTCTCATATGAGATGAATCTGAGGTGAGTGCTGAATAAAACTGAAAATGATCAAGACAATAATTTCTCAATAGGAAAAGCTTATAAAATAATAACTTATATTGATTTATATTTAATGAGTTGAAATAATTATAAACCAAAACCATGACTAAAATAAGCCTCAACTTAGAATTATAGTTGTCAAGGAAAAATTAGAAAAAAAACTAAAATCTAAAAAAAACATGTAATTTTAGCAGCTGCTATTTTTAGTAAGTTTAATATGTAAGCACATGTAGCTATAAAATATATTTAAATAATATAAACACTAAAATTGGTCTATAGGATTAATTTAGATTAAATTTAGCATCTGGTAAAAAAAAATACAATTTCTAGAAATAGAAAAATCTCAAAAAAATTAATAAACTGTAATTTCAAACCCTTAGATGCTCACATTTGGCCTCTAAAAATATTGAAAATACTTCTAAGCAAATTTTTTTCATGGTGGTCATTTTAGCGTGTGGAAGAGCTCAAATGGAACCATGGGTCAAAAGTTATGGCATATTTCTTTACATCATTATCATCTGGTTGAAAACAACTCACCTCCTATGAGTTGCCCTGATTGTACTATTGTCATATTTATTCATCAATATTCTTTAGCTCCCATTCTTTAATCCAAGTATTGTCTTCTTGTTTTAATAATTCTTATTGGACCAAATACATGTTATAATTCCCATACCTTGTGCTCACTATCTTTATATCCAAAACCTGCACTATGTTTTTCATCTTATTTTTTGGAACATGTTGTTTCCAATTTAATTCTTCATCTTCCTCACCTTCACCATATTATCCATGGAATTGATATAAATTTCAAACATTAAATACTAGAGAGATATTAAAATTCTATGGTAAATTCATCTCATAAGCATTATAATTAATTATCTTCACAATTCTACATGGACCAATTTTCTTGTATTTCAACTTGTTGTATGTGCCTTTTGAAAATATTTCTTTCCTCAAATAAATCATTACCAAATATCCTTCTTTAAATACCTTAGGTCTTCTTCTAAAATTTATTGATGCTTTATATTTCTCATTACTTTTCTACAATGTATTTCTTGCAACTATTGCATATGCTCTACAAATGCTTCTGCATAATCACTAATTCAATTTGCAATTTGAAATTGTACCAAATCTAAAATACCCATAAGATTTCTACCATAAATAGTTTGAAATGGTGATTTTGCTATTGATCTATTCACTGAACTATTATATACAAACTTAGCTTCTGTTAAATCTAAGTCCCATTGCTTAGGCTTCTCTCCCACTATGTATCTCAAAAAAATTCTCAAATTCCTATTCATAACTTCTATTTATCAATATATTTGTGGGTTATATGCACTACTGAGTTGTAGCTTAGTACCCATTTTCTTCCACAAAGTCCTCCAAAAATGACTTAAATTTTTTGTGTTCCTATCTAAAATAATAGTTTTCAAAACACCATGCAATCTCATTATATCCTTACAAAATAATCCTACAACTCTAGTGGTGTGATTGGTTTTCTTACATGTAATGAAATTAATGATTTTAGAAAATATGTCTATAAAAACAAAAATTGATTTATTAGCTCTCTCTATGTTTGGTAATCCTAATGCAAAATCCATACTCAAATCCATCCATGGTCCTCTTGGAACCTGTAATGGCATGTATAGCTCAGTATTTTATGCATGTTCCTTAGCCACCTAAGATATCCTACACCTAGAAACATACCTTGTCACATATCTCTTCATTTTTGGTCAAAAATACTTTTTCTCCACCAAATCTATTATCTTCATTTTACCAAAATGTCTAGACAAACCTTCATTATGTAATTATCTTATTATATTGTCTCGTAGAGACCCAACTTAAATGCATAATTGTTCCCCTTTAAATAGATAACCTTCTTATATAATTTACTAACCATGATTAATTTTTGTCCCATCTATTAATAGATTCATACATTACTCAACTACCTTGCCAAAATATGTATTAGTATCATATAATTATTTAATATCTCCAAATCTAACTATTTCACTTACCATAGTAGTTAATAGTGCTAATCTCCTACTCAATTCATTAGCGAACTAATTTTATTTTCTTGATTTATGTTTTAACACAAAAATATACCCCTACAAAAAATATACCCACATTGCATGCCTATGATTCAACTTTTTTTGAGTGTTCACATACTTCAAAGCCTCAAGATTTGTAATTAAGATAAACTCCTTAGGCACTAGGTCATGCCTTTAATGTATTAATGTGTGTATAATTGCATAATGTTCTACACCATAAGTAGAGTCCTTTATCCTTACCTAATTTAATTTTTCACAAAAATATGCTATTGGCATTCCTTCTTGACTCAGCACAACACTAATTCCCACAAATGAAGCATCACAATCAACCTTAGAGACTTTATTAAAATTTGATAATGCTAAAATTAATCTTTCTATAATCTTCTTCTTCAAAAATTCAAAGCTTTTTGTGGCTACTCTAGTCCATGTAAACTCCTTCCCTCTCATGTAATATATTATTGGTGCCACAATACTACTAATTTTTTTTAATAAATTTTCTATAAAAAGATTCTAAACCATGGAAACTTCTTATCTCCATAATTATTTTTGGAATAGGCCACTCAAAAATTTATTTTATCTTTTATTTATCCTTTCTTACACCATCTACTGAAACTATAAATCAAAAAAATACTAAATTGTTCTGCATAAACCTACACTTCTTCAAATTTGCATAGAACTTTTCATTTATTAACAAATCCAGTACTATTCTCAAATGTTGTATGTGTTCTTATGTAGTCTTACTAGATATCAAAATATAATCAAAATAGACAACCACAAACTTACCAATATATTCTTGTAGCATTGTATTCATCATCCTTATAAATGTGCTAGGTGCATTAGATAATGTGAAGGGAATCACCACCCCCTCATATAATCCATCCCTAGTCTTGAATGTAGTTTTCCACTCATCTCTTTCATGAATTTGAATCTAATAATAACCACTCCTTAGATATATGATATCATCTAAACAAGATATAAGAAATTTATACTTGATTGTAATTTTATTAATTACTCTACTATCCACACACATTGTCCATCATCCATCATTCTTTGGAGTTAGCAATGTTGGTGTTGCACAAGGACTGATACTATACCTTGTCGGCTTCTTTCTTAACAATTCAGTAACTTATTTATTTAATTATGAATGCTCTACTGGACTCATCCTATAAGATACTTGATTGGGTAGAGCTGATCCTAAAATCAAATCAATGTGAAGCTAAATATCTCTCTTCAATGGTAAACCATCTATAAACTCATCAGGTTTAACATTTGCATATACTTTCAACACACTTACTACTTTTATTGGTATTTTCACTATTTTTGTGTATTCCTTCTTTACTACTAATACATAACAATAACCTACTACCTCCATGTCTTAGATAAATTCATTAGGAGAGAGCATTCTTTCTATCTTCTCTTCCTCTTTAAGAGGTAACAAATCTACCTTTGTATCACCTTTTCAAAAAGTGTATGTGGTCTTTGATCTATCATGAATTACTTTCCTATCAAATTTCCATGGTCTCTCTAATAATAAATGGCATACATCCATCAAAATAATATCACATCATATTACATCATTATATATTTCTCCTATAAAAAACTTGATTAAGCACCTTTTATCTACTGTAACCTCATTCTCTTTCTTAAACCATGAAATTTGATAAGGATTAGGATGTTTTTAATATTACAAATTTTATTTCTCTATCATTTTTTTAAAAACTATATTTTCACAACTACCACCATCTATAATTACTTTGCATACCTTTCCACTTGAAGTACATCTTGTTTGAAAAATGTTTGATCATAGCCATGCATCACCACCTTATTTATTCTATAATTATTCATTATTTGAATCAATTATTGTTCTCCTCATCATGAGATTCTCTCCAATATTTGCTAGTACAACTTTAGTATTTTGCTCTTCTTTTTCAACCTTAGCTAGATTCACTCTTGGGTGATCCTCTTGCCTCATTTCTTGATCTTGATACTACAGGCACTCAAATGATATGTACCCTTATTCTCCACATATATAACAAATATAAAATTTATGTTAATTCAAAAACCATCTTCTAGCACCATTGTAACCTCATCCTCTCTCAAACCCTCTTCCTCTTTGTTGGTATTGAAATCCTTATTTATTCTCCTTTTACGTTTATGCACCACATGATGATTTACCCTTATTCGTATTAAACCCACTTTTGGTAGTATTAAACCCACTTCATTCCCTTATTAGATGGGATTTGACTCTTCTTGGACCAAGAGACATTCTTTATAAATTATGTCTATTTTATTTTTCTTTTGTCTTTAAAGATAATTGATAAGCTTCCTCCATGCAAAGTATTATATGCATGCTTAATTCATCTTGAATAGTAAATTTAAAACCATTTATATACCTTACAACCATCTACTCCTCTATTTCATCATGCTCCACTCGTATATAAAGCTTATAAAACTCATCTGTATACTCTTATATATTATGATATTTTTGTCTCAAATTCTTAAATCTTTTGTAAAGAGTTTGCACATAATTCATAGGAAAAAATTTCTCCCTCAACTTCCTATCCATATTTTCCCATGAATTAATATTCACGTTAACTTTTCTCTATCTCTCTTTCTATAAGTGATCCATCTAAATCATTTTATGACATTTCTATTTCATACATGACAACTTTACCTTCTTGTTTTCTCTCATAGTCTTCCACTCAAAGAAATTTCCCATGTTATTCATCCAATCTATCAACTCCTCTAGTTTTAAACTGCCTCCATAATCTATAACATCAAATTTGATTCCTTCATTTCTTCCTTTTAAACCTTGAACCATCCTCTCTTCCATTGATGGTGGTTGATTTTATTGTTCTTCTTGTTGAATTTCTTCATCATGATCCATGTCTTCCTAAGCTTCCTCACCATCTTGTCTTCTTATTTGATTGGTGATAACCTCTATTAATTATTTCACTTGCCTCTGTAGATCATTTATAGTCTGGTTCATTTGCACAGTACTTCTTCTTCCTCTTACCATTTCATACTCCTCCAAGATTCAACCTTGCTTTGATATCAGATAATAAAATAAAAAACTATAAAGATTATAATTTATCAATAGGAAAATCTTTTGAAACAATAACTTCTATTGATTCATATTGAATGAGTTGAAATAATCATAGTCCCAAAATATGTTTAAAATAAGCCTCAACTCAAAATTAGAGTTAACATGCAAAATTTTAGAAAAACTAAAATCTTTAAAAAAAAAAAAAAAAATCTATTTTAGTAGCTACTATTTTTAATAAGTTTTGTATGTAAGCATGTGCAACCCTAAAAATCTCCTAAAATACTCTAAACACTAAAAATGGCCTATAGGATGAATTTTAACTGAACTTAACATCTGGTTATAAAAATATATGATTTCCAAAAATAGAAAAATCTCAAAATAATCCATAAACTATAATTTCAGACCATTAGATGGTCATGCTTGGCCTCAAAAAATATTAAAAACACCTCTAAGTGGAAATCATAGCTTAGTGTAGAAATACAATTTTCATTACAATCATTTTGATGGATAAAAAAGCTCAAATGAAACTACAGGCCAAAATTTATGACCTCCAAAAATTTGGCCTATTTTTTCTACATCAATACCTCACCATAATAAACTTACAACATAACTATTATGATAATAATGTGACTTTGAATAGTATTTAATATCTATTTCAACCATTGAAGAAAATTTTCCCTAGTCCCAATCTATTATATTGAATTTTAATTTAATAATAAATGATGTTAGAAGTGTTGACACTAACAACCATTTAATGTTTATTAAGTGATTGAAAAGTATAGTCATCAGTTAATTGTTGATGTGGGTGTTTTCTGGTCCACCTTTAAAAACTTTTGACACTATTTTTTAAAATATTGTTATCTACTATTTTCATATTAATGTAACAATAATTTTATGATATATCAAATTTGTTTATTCGAGTAATGTTAAAATATATTAATTTTAGGTTTATTTTAGATTTCTTATATATTATATTGGTTGACAATTTTATTATTATTTTTAATAAATGTTTTGTTGATTGATGATAGATGGTTTGAATCTAATTATATTAATTTAAAAAAATATTTGTTGAAAATAGAAAATATGTTTTAAATTCTTCTATACATCCAAAATATTACATTTCTTTATCACCTTCTTTAAATTAACAAACAAATAAAAATATGTAATAATAATTAATTAGACATCAAATTTATAAATAACTTACAATATTATTCTTTACTACTACCATGTTTCCATTATAAATTATACTTATTAACTATAATAACTAAACTAAATTATTTAAAAAATTACATTTAAAATAGGGATATAACTCAATCACAATCTATTACAGTTTATCATTTAATAATTTTCCTGTTTTCTACTTAATTTAATGTTGGTTTCTTAAATAATATTATAAATCTTTCTCATCTTTAAAAAAAAAATGTTTAATTTAAAATAAAATTCAAAATTTTATATTAAATTCTTGTGATAAATATTAATTTAATTGTTATAATCATACAGTAGAAGGTAATCACTAAATTTTTTTTCCTTTTGAACAAGTGAACTATTTCATTCTAATAAATTATATATCTTCTTCATTTAGTTTTTCATTTACTGTTGATTGATAATGTTTATAGTTCCTTTCGCTTCAGTCTACAAAATGTTATATTGATTGATAATGTTTATAGTTCTTTCACTTCAGTCTATAAAACGTTATATAACTTAGGAATATTTAGTGAAATTTAGACATCTTAAAAATAAATCTGGTGGAATTAATATATCTTAAGATTAAATTTGGTGGAATTGATAAGAAAGGGCTTTCTACAATTTTAATAATTAGTGTTATATATTAATTTAATAAATTGATATATAATTACATAATTTTATGAAAAAATTAAATATAAAACTATATATATATATATATATATATATATATATATATATATATAATGTCAAAAATATTTTAAATAATATTATCAACAAAATTATATTGTATATAAATTATAATTAAATTAAAATTTTCAATACAAAATAATTACCATGTAAATTCTTTAACAAAATTAAAAATATTTTAAATAATATTATCAACAAAATTATATTCTATATAAATTATAATTAGGTTAAAATTTTCAATACAAAATAATTACTACTCATGTAAAATCATTGACCTTATAATATTAATTGAACTCTTCTTAAACTATAAATTCTCGTATATTTTAAAAAGAAAAAAAAGAAATTTTAAACATTTAAATAAATTTATATTTTGTATGATCCCATATACCATACATAGTAAATGAGAATGTTTATGTAACCATCCATCTCAGTAATATTTTTTTAAAGAACATATTAATAATTTGCAGATCAAATATTGTGTAAATATAAATTATTTCAGCATGAGCCATTATAAACGGCATTCTATATAAGCTTTTATATATATATATATATATATATATATATATATAATAAAATGTTTTTAGGTCTTTTAAAACTCAATCTTTTAATCTATCAAATAAAAGAAATGTGATTCATGTGACTAACTACACTATCAACCATTTTATACATTATTAAAGAGTCATCTTGTTTAGACATTTTCACAATAGTTTTAATGAAAGGGAAAGAAATGGGAAAGATGATTCGATGGCTATATAACTATTTGATGGTATTTAATTATTAATAGAAATATTTTTAATGTCTATTTGAAAAATCAATTTTAATATATTTATTTTAAATTTTATCACATAATTTTTCTATTAAAAAATTCTAAAGATTGATTATATTATTCTTGGTGAGCAAGTGTAATGTTACATTGTTCAAACCACTCCTTTTCTTGTTTCTCCTATGTATGATTACATAGATTGTTTGCATGGCAACCTAGTCATCTCCAGGGATGCTCTTTGTCATTTCTTTTGACTGCTCTGAAGAAGTTAATCATAAAGTTAAGTTTTTTTGGTTTGAAAGTGTTATGTACTTGGTAAAAGTTAATCATAAAGTTGAGTTTTTTTTGGGAGTTTGAAAGTGTTATGTACTTGGTAAAAATCTATATGAATTGTTGTAACTTTTTAATGTTATTTATATTGTTTAGAATGTTATAGTGAAGTTTTATTTACGAAGAAGATTCAATATATTTGTGAATACTCAGATTATTAAATTTTTTACATTTTATTTGTTTGATCAATAAATTTGCATTGAAAAGTAAGTTGATTTAGAGAAAAATGTATTATGCTTTGTATGATTCGTTTTGGGTTACTGAATCATCAAAATTGAATATGTGCCAAGTATCCGTGTGAGTGACTCTTGATGTATCCTCATCAAAATTGATGAAACACTTAATTTCGAGAAGGCGACATGGATTGTATTCATTTATTTAGTTTAATTTTCCGTACAATAACATCGGGCCTTACTCCTATGTCGCAATACATATGTAAAGCATCCTATTTCACAGATGTAAAGCATCTTATTTAGTTTAATTTTCCGTAGAATAACAATTTTTTAAATGGGGGCTTGTGTTACACATGGGTCAACAATGACCTTAAGTTCAAATTGACTCTGAATTATTGTTTGATCATATGATGGGAAGTGATTTAACAACATTGAACCCAATGCTAAATAGATTTTTGGTGTTACCTCTTAAGTGAATTTAATGAAATTCATTTCAAATCATGTCTTTAACTGATTACAATGTAATTGTGTAAGTTTAAATAGCATGAGTTTGTTTTTAAATAAATATGATAATCTTGATAATCAGTATTTTTGGATTAGTTAACAATTAATATTGAGATAGATGCGATTACTGATAATAAGTGATAACTTGAGTTTAGTTAGTTTGTTTTATATGATAATTTTGGTAATCTCTATTTTTAGATTAGTTAACAATTAATATTGAGATAGATATTATTGATAATAAGTGATATCTTGAGTTTTTTTAATCAAATATTGTAATCTTGATAATAAGTATTTTTTAATTAGTTACCAATTAATACTGAGATAGATGCCATTACTGATAATGAGTGATTATTATCACGCTTGAATGATTTAGGATATTATGGAAATAATTCTTTACCCCAGTGCATTGAAATTAAGCTACGTTATGTGTTGAAATTTTTATTTTTGAACGAAGTGTATAGATGGATGGTAATTAGTTAATAGTCATAAGTTAATTCTTTTAAATAATTATATGTGATGCATTTTTGCAGTTTATTCAATATAGTTATTCGATTGAAAAAATGTTTTTTTTTTTTTTTTGTTTTTTGGAAAATATTTTAGGAGAGATGTTACGTTTGGGTAAGATTCAAGGAGATAGAAGTATATCTTCTATTAAAATTATCTAAGGTATGCATCTAGCTTTCTCCTTTCAACATTCTCAACGAGCATGTCTAACCAAAAGATAAACAATGGCCAAACCATGCATGTACCGACCAAGAAAACTAACCAAACCAAAACTTTATGGTTCATACAAAAACCAATATAAAAAAGAAGAGCCAACATAATTCCAATCAAAACCAGAACTAGAAGCATGTCCAAAAACTACACAAAAAAAAATGGAGAGGAAGCTAATGACAATCAATCGGATGTTCTTCCACCCAACCTACCAAATCGCCTTAAAACGTTTCATAATAATTTTCCCTTTAATAAAATTATTGATAATAATATTAATTTTGACAGAAAAGAGGAAAAATAAAAATAAAAAATTATATAAATCACTACCAATACTAACATAACTAAGATTTTCTCTCAAAGCACCATGTATATAGCTTCTGAATACTTACGTTGATTTTCAACACTTGTTAGCTCGAAGAAAGAAATAAAAATGATAATATGTCTAAAGAATTATCATCCTTAAAAATAAAATGAATAAAAAATGGCCTAAGAATTTTTTTATCTCATTCATGCTAACTTAAATAATCCATCTATACTTGAATATTGAAAGCCTAAACGTAGATATTTTCCCCTCGAGTTGGATTTTCCCTTCGATTCTACTTTATAAATGAGATAAAAGATAATAATGTTTAATCCATTTAGAACAAAATGAACCTAAAATGGTAGAGAAAAATAAATATAAATTAACGGCTATAAGTTGGGCCCCTTTTTGAATCAAGTAACAACTAAGAGGCTACTTGAAAACTTAATTATGAGTCTTTCATCTTAATAATAGAGGGTGGAAGGGGGGATTCCAGGAAATAATAAGTCTAAGCATTGAAACGACAATATATTCTTCTTACTAAATTTAGACAAGAGTGTTAATGATGCCTTACCTAAATGGTTGCCCTATGCGGTTTATTCACATTTAACGTTTGTAATGCTTAAATGCATAGTACAAACTAAATGAGGGCAGGCATAAGTTACCTCATAAAAACCATGAAGGATTTAGTGACGTCATTCTTTTATGAATTAATTAGATAATACATATGTTTTAAATCACATGATGAGGTTGATAGGGTATGGATTTTAGTGAAATAAAAAAAAACCAGAACATGGTTGTAAAGAAAAAAAAATTGATTAAATTTAACAAGAAAACTTATTTGCATGAGTTAATTAAGGAAACAAAGGGACGATAAAGATTACCATCTTAATTTGATGGAAATATCATGAGCTTAGTCAACCATAAACCATGGGTTTAATCAAACGAATAGACTTCTAGTAATTAATATAATGTTGAAAAAAATTAGAATACAAATATATTAGACTAATTATTTTGAAAAAAAACATTAAAATATTTAAACCGAATAAAAATAATAACAAATTTGTCATACATAACAAATAAAAAGATTTTATAAAACAATGAAAACAAAAAATATAAAATCCCAAAATCTACATTTATATTTAAATGATAATCTTGACCATAAAAATAGCACCAAATTACCCCTCCACATGGCCATCCTTTTAATCCTTTAACATTATGTTGAAAAAAATTTATATTTAATATCAACTATTGTTGATAGACTTTTTTTAAAAAAATCAAAATGTTTATTTATCAGATCTAAAAACTTAAATAAATTTATTTGTAAATAATCAATTAAAAAAGTGAATTAGAATATCTATGAAACCATCCAAAGCAGTAAGAGTTTGTAACTTGTAAGTCAAATATCTTGTAAAACTTAATGCAATCAGAATGTTTGGCCCCATCAAATCTGAATCATGATTCCTGTGATTATTATTAACCAGCTGGATGACTTGATGACCATGTTGTTGTTGTTGTTGTTGTTGTTGTTGTTGTTATGATGTTAATAGTTTGACTTTGTATAGTATTTAATATCTCTTTCATGCATTGAAGAAATTCCACCGTAGTCCCAATCTGTCATATTGAATTTTAGTTTAATAAGAAATGATATTAGATGTGTTGAAACTTACAACCATTTAATTTAATGTTTATTTATTGATTAGAAAGTGTATTTTTTGGATGAATGTTGATGTGGGGGGTTTTGTGGTCCAGCGTTAACAACTTTTGACACTACTAGTTTATAGAGTGTTATTCACTACTTACGTTTAAAAGCAATAATGATATCACGATATGCAATGTTAAAAGATATTGATTTTGATGTTTATTTTAGATTTTTTATGTATTATATTTATTGAGGATTTTATTATTATTTTTAATAATTTTTTAATTGATTAATAATAAATAGTTTCAATTTAATTGTATTATTGTATCAATTTTAAAAAATATTTTTTGAAAGTAAAATATAAGTTCTAAACTCCTTTATACATTTAAAATATTATAATTTTTTTATTACTTTTTTCAAATTAACAAAAAATTAAAAAATTCCAATAATAATTAAATAAACATCAAATTAAATATGAATATTACTTCAAAAAATTCTAACAGTCGTCAACTTAAAAAGTTTATTATTTTTATGGATAACATATAATTTTATTCTTTACTACCACTCTTCCTCCATTATAAAGTATACCTATTAACTATTAATTATAGTAATTAAATTAAATTATTAAAAAATATTACATCTAAAATAAGAATATAACTCTATTTAACTCAACCACAATGTATTACAATTTATTGTTTCATACTCTTTCCTATTTTATAATTAATTATATTATAAATTATTATTTTCATATTTGAAAGATGATCGATATTATGAATCTTTCTCATCTTATAAGAAAATATTTTAAAATAAATTTCAAAATTTTATGTCAGACTCTGCTATTACATAATAATTTAATTGTTATCATATAAAAGTAAGAAACCATTAAAAATTTATTCTTTTTCAATGAGCATAAATATTTCTTTCTAATAAATTAGATGTCTTTCCTCATTTATTTTTCTATACACTATTCATTAATAATGTTATAATCACTTTCACTTCAGCCTATAAAATGCTATATAACTTAGAAATATTATACCTTTGACAACAATATTTTCAAAAAAAATATTGTAATACACACACACACCAAATTAAGTGAAATGCTCCCATTTAGATATTGGAGGTGGTGGTGTTTCCACCAGTGATATGCTTAGTCTTATGGAAAGCTTAAACTATATTAGAATTTGGAATTGCCTAAAGTCTACCAAAATTTTATATCAGATCAAAATAATGAACAACGACTACCTTGAAAACAAATCATGCATTGCATTCTTATGTAAACAGTCATGCAACTTCAATTAATGTCTTACTAGTAGTATTCAACTCACTGGGTTTGAGAAATTGGATCTCAACTTAAGATTCAAGTACAACAAGCTTCTTCAAATTCAATTTCTAACAATGAAGGATTATTTTTGAGCTTTTGAACACTTGAATTTGATTTGGAGAGAGGCATGTTTTTAATTCTAGCATGGATAGGTATTTATGTGGAGATCCTTAAAAAATATTTTATAGATACTTATTAGTTATAAAATTATATTTTTTAAGACATTTATGTGTGTTTTTATATGTCAAAATCAAGCATTATTGATATATTTGTGGTCCATTTCAACATGTTTTTCTAATTTATTTATTCTCTCTATTCTCTCTTCGTTCTGTTTGTTTCTTTATTTCTTTACTAGAAAGATATAATAAACAATACTAAAATTTTAAATGTTTTTTCTATTACAATTCTATAAAAGTTTGTGGTTCCATCATGTAAATATGAGAATTACACTATTATTATTCTTTTACTAAAAAAAATAAAAATAATTTTTATTACTCTTGTCTTAATAAAGAACATGAATTTGTATCATAAGAGATGTATTGAAAGGCATTACTGAATCCTTTGCCTAATGACTTATGCAAACTAAGTTGTGAACGTGGAATTAATAAGGATAGTTTAAGTCCAAGGTAAATAACAAGGCTAAGCATTGATACGAGTATATGTTCATCTTACTGAATATAGATGAGAGTATTAATGATGCCTTGCTTAAAAGGTTAAGCTATGTGGTTTATTCATATATAATGTATGTAAAGCTTAGCGGTATAGTTGAAACTAAATGAGGGTAGGGGTAAATGACCTCTTAAAAATCAAAATGGACTTATTAACATGAATCGGATACCATATACCACCCACATGACGAGGTTGGCGTAGTATAAACCCTAGTGAAATAAAAAGGAACCATAACATGATTGCAAAGAAAAAAAATCCATTGAACTAAATAAAGGATCCTATTGGCGTGAGTCAATTGAGGAAACAAAGGGATAATAGGGAGTTGTCATCCCAGTTCGATGAAAAGACTACAATCTTATTCAACCATAAACCACGGGCTTAGTCAAATAGACAGACTTTTATTGGTCCATATAAAACTAAAAAATGTTGTTAGTTTCGAATGCAATTACATTATAATAGTTACTACGATAAATAACATTTGAGAATTTAAACCAAATAAAAATGTTTTGTTTGAAATTTTTTTTACATGTTTTATTATTTAGTAAGGATAATTTAATCATACATTTAAATGTTTTGTTTGAAAGTGTTATGTATCTAACAAAACGATGTATGAATTATGGAAAATTTAGGTGTATTTTTAAAAAAGATTTGTAGTTAAATTTTATTTAAGAAGGTGATTCAATAGATCTATGTATGCATAGATTATTATACATTTGCATTTAATTCATTAGAGTAATAAATAAAAGGTAAAAATTACATTGAATTTAAATTAAGTGTATGATAGTTTGTACCTTTTTTTGTCACTCAATGTCTTGTCAAAGTTTATGAATATGTGCCAAGCATATACACGAGTAATATTTGACATATTCTGGTCAAAGTTGTTGAAGCATTTGATTTAGAGTGTAAGATAAATATTTTATTCATTTATTTATTATTAATATTTTGTAGAACTATGTCAAGTTTTGATCCCATGTCAATGTGGGTATCTAAGATAGCTCATTTCACAAGTGTCAACTCAAAACAATGTTTTACTAGGGGCCTCTCCTTATGCATATGTCAACAATGACCTTGAGTTCAATTCAAACTCTTAAAAGTTTATTTTTGATCCTATATTGCATAGGAGTTGATAACTTCACAAGTTTTTCTTCTATTATAAGGAATTAAGAAGTGGCTTTAAGGCATTGAAGCCAATGTTAAATAGATTTTTGTGTTTCCTTGTAAAGGTATTAATTTAATAACATTAATTGGAAGTAATATATATAACTATGTTAAATTTGAGCAACTTATATTAATATTTTAAAAAAAATAAATAGTATAACCTTGATAAGTTGTATTTTTAAATCAGTTAACATTTAATATTTTATAAATAATGGTGAAAATGAATGGTATTGAAAAAAAATATTATCATGTTCGAATTATTTGGGTTATTATGGAAAGAATTATTTATCCCTTTATATCATAATTACGAAACATTTTTTTATAAAATTATATACCTTTATTACAAGCATAAAATTAAAATAAATTTAATTTGAACTCTGATGCATTCCATTATGATTCATACAATATAATTATTTGATAGAAAATAAGATATGATAACAAAAGCGTATTAAATTTAAAAGAGAATTCTTTTTAAAATATTTATGTTGATGTTAAAAACTTAACATTTTTATCTTGAAGATATAAATAAATTTGATAATATATTTTTAAAAATTATGATTTTTACAAATATAATGATTACAAAATAATTTAATATAATTTTTATGTAGAACATAATAAATTAAATAAGTTATAAATATTTGAATAAATATAATTAAAGATAATATGATTTAATTTATTTAATAAAAATTGAACATAATAAACTAATTTTAAAGAAAAATATAACTAATTTAGAAATTCAGGTGGAGCCCTTTTTTGAGTCAAATAAAAATTAAGAAGTAATCTGAAAATTTTATTATGAGTCTTTTATATTAATTATAGAAAAAACAAAGAGAACGAGACCTTACTATCATTTTCTTAGAAAGCATCATGAAATCAAGCGATGTGTGGAATGGCATTATTGAAACCTTTGTTTAATGATTTATGCAAGTTAAATTGTTAATGTGAACTTGATATAATGTTCCAAAATAAATAATAAAGTAATAGGCATTGATATGACTATATTATTATTTTGAATAAGACAAGAGTATCAATGATATCTTACTTAGGTAACTTCAAATTTAATATTTGTAATGCTTAAAGAAATGGTTACATTTATATAAAGGTAGAGATCAATGATTTTACAAAAACTTTTCAAATTTAATATGTTTAATATTTAAAAGAAATAGGTAAAAGTATATAAAGTTATGGATCAATGACTTTAAAAATATCAAAGAAATATTTAATAATATCATTTAATCATGTTTTGATTAAATAAAATTTATATATAAATTATTTAAAAGGTGAATAATTATATTTATATATATAACTATTTAATGTAGTAAAATTTTGTAAGTTAAATATTTCTATAGTAATGTTTTCAAAGTTTTTATTTTAATAATTATATTTATTATATCATGTTGTGATATTAATCTTACAAAAGTGATATGTTACCATGTGTTACCATAATTCACTTTAATTAGTTAAGTTAATTTCTATATATTTTGAAAATTATTAGTGATTATTTAAGGATATAAAATTATATTTAATATTTTTTTAAAGAATTTTATCATTTCATATATTAAGAGTTGGAAATAATTTATAAATAATAGGTGGACATTTTTAAATCCATCGCAATTTATATATTAAAAAAGTAATTGTTAAAATTATAAACAATTAATTTTACAATTTTTTACTTATTTTTACTTTTTTAATTTTATATATCAATTCTAATTTCAAATCAAACTTCATTTAAAGATTTTGATGGAAAAAATTAATTAATTTATAAAAACATAATATTATAAAGAAATTGTACTTTTAAACTTCTATTTAATAATTTTCTGGTTTTATGATAATATGATAAGACGGCCGTCAAATTTATTCTGTTTTCCAAAGTATCGATCGCCTTGTTCTGCGAAGATTAAACGACTCCTGAGAGGACGGATGGCCACTGCCAAATATATTTTTCAACATTAAAACCTATGATCTGGTGCGGGACAATGCATATGCTTAGCAGCGAAATTACAGGCAAAGTTCCAACTGTATTGATACGATTGGGAATTACCAAAAGTCTACCGAAATTCCGTATCAATTTTAATCGTGGACAAATTCTGCAACTTCAACTCTGTGCGTCTGAGCAATTCCGTATCAAATTTAATCATGGACCCCAGTTTGAGACTGGAGTAGGAGATCATAAAGGTTAACGACAACCTGCTCCATATTCAGTTTCAACGCTGAGGATTTGTTTGTGCGCTTTTGGACACTAGAATTTTACTTGGAGACACCTAAGAAGTGCCTATAAGCACGTATTAAGTGTAGAATTAAATTATATTATTTATCTTTGGTATATTTATATATTTGTTAATTATTAATTTAAATTAAATATTGTTGGTATGTTTGTATGGGTTACAAAATATTTTATTATTTATTTTTTTCTCTCTTTTCTCTTTTCTTCTTCTTCTTTTTTTTTTTTTTTTTTCAGATTTAAAAGAGTATAATGCATATATTTTTAGTGTCGTCTAAAGGTTTATAGTTCCATTTTCACCAGATTTTTTTATTTGATATCATTTTGTGTACAAATATCATCATTATTTAAATTTATTGAGTCTATAAATATATAGGCATGTTAATCCATTTAGATATGATTTAGAAAGTATTTATATATTGAAAGGAAATCTTAGAATAAAATTTCAATAATTTATTGTCACAACAATTTATTGGGCTTTTATGAGTATTCTACATAAATCAAGCAAGATTTTATAAGAAAATCATTGGAACATTTAAGTTTATAGTAGTGATATATTCCATCACACTAGTTTGCAATAGTATATTTGTGTGGTGTATTATATTCAATAATGTATATCATTGAAGGGTTTTATAAGTAGTCATTACTTAAAACATTATTTCCCTGGAACACATGCCCCCCAAAAAAACATTTTCATTATCATTTTTAAGTTCATTTATCTTATAAGATTTGAAAAAAGTGTATTTCCCTAATGATCAACACAACATTTTAGAAAACTGAATGAAATTTAAAAAATCTTAAATTTGATAAACATAATCGTCAAATAGATTTTGTACCCCTGTCATTTACCATAACTTCCTCCCTAAACTTTTGGCGCCAAGAATATGCAATGTATGATTTTGCATATTTTCTTGATTCGTGCCAAATTTTCTAGCCTAGATTTATCTTATTTTCTCAATATGTTATGCATTCTCAGATTTTAATGTTTGTCTTCTAATATCCCATAAATCAAGACACTTTTTAAAAACCTCTCTTTCTAGCCTGGATTTATCTTATTTTCTCAATATGTTATGCATTCTCAGATTTTAATGTTTGTCTTCTAATATACCATAAATCAAGACACTTTTTAAAAACCTCTCATAGATATGTATTGCTTTGAATTTGGAATCATTAATTAAATATGATTTATTATTTACCTTTTTTTAGATTAAATCAAATGTGTATAATATTTTGGTGGATCCAATGTTTATTACATCAAAATATAGTAAAAATAGTGATTAAAAAATTGGTAGAAAATAAATGATATTAAAAATAGTAATTTTTTAAAGTTATATGAATCATTTAATTTCAAGTAGATTTTTATTTATTTATTTTTTTGATTATACATATCAATTTTGAATTAAGATTTATTTAAAGATTTTTATATTATAATTTATTTATTCAATGAAAATTAACATAAAAATTAATTTTCATGTAAATTTTAAATTTTATACTTATTAATATTTTATTTAATTAATTTATATTTTAATAAAAAAATCATACATATTTTAAGAAATATATAATATAAAATAACTTTGCTAAAATAACTTAATTAATATATTTATTAAAAAATGTTGTATGAAAAACCTTGAATGAAGAAAGTTAAGATGGGAGTGATATGTAAAGTCTTTATAAAGTAGTATAAATAATTAATAAATATATAAATGCTTATAATGCATATTAAGTCATGTAAGGAATTTTATTATGATAATGTTGCTTTGTAGCTCATTAAGATAAATATGGAGTAGGAAAAATACAATGAAAATAAATTCCTAGCCTAAAAATGGAATCCGGGTTTTGTTTCCAAAGTACAAATTGCCATACTAATTTGCACTCCAGCTATGATAGCTACTCTATGAAATACGAAAAGAAGGTTAACTCCTTGTTTAGTTTAAAGGATGCTCAATAAAACGGTAACATAAAAATCTTACAGTTTCTTACCTAAGACTTTGGAACATGTGGCCTTGTTTGCTTATGTTCAGTATGTCAAAGGTGTACTTACACATGTTGGGATGTATTGGAAGTCAAAATTTTCATTTTGTACACAAGTATTTAACAGTTGAAGCTTCAGCTCTAACACTCGAACTATTTCTTAATCTGTTTTGATAAATAATCAAGGAACGCTGGTATTTAATAGTTGAAACATCAGCTCTAATAATCAAACTATTAATTTATATTTTAATCTATTTTGATAAACAATCAAAATTTATTTATTTGAATGGTCAACATTTTATAAATAATGGTGATGTTGTTGATATATTAATTATTTTAGTAAAAAAATTATTATGAAAGTTATCATAAAAACTTGTTAAAACCATATAAATTTTCGTAGCTAATTTGTACATGTTTAATTAGAGCTTTTTCTGTTTCACTTTAATTTTTTTTAAAATGTTTTGTAAGATAATTGATTTATAAATATGCAACATGATCAGAATAGGTAAGATAGCTCTTTAATGTGACTTTCTAATGTTTACCAATTTTCCACTCCAAAATTTTATTATGAATTGTGAATTGTTTTTTTGAATGATTTTATATAAATAATTTATTTAATATAATCTTGAATAATTGATAATTTATAAAAATAGAATATAGAAAAAGTATATAAAATAATTGGTGATATAAGAATTATTTTTTCCCTTTTAATTAATTTCATAAACTATACTTGATATGCTCTTACTCAAATTAAAATAACTTCATTTAAAATTTTATATAAAATTTATATTAATTATTTATTTCAATCTAAATTTTATAAAAGTAAATTATATTTATTATAATAATAATTATTAATATAAAATCATTGACGGAAAGACCCTCATATAACACATTGACTGCCTCATTTTGTTTACCTATGCGAGGGTTTAAACGACACCATTTATCTTAAAACAGGTCTGATTTATTCCAATGAGGGGAGAAGGCACTAATGATTAAAGAAATGATAACTTTAATTAAATTATTTTTAATTATTTTATACAGATTTTAATAAATTACAAATAAAATAAAAATGAATGTCGAATTTGGTAGAATTGATATTTTTCAAGAATAAATCTTTCTTAAAAAGTGGTTCTATGAAGGAAGAACATTCTCTTCTACTATTATATAATTTTATGAAAAAAATTAAATATTTAATTTTATTAAAAGAATTATTAAAATTAATAAAAATATTATCAACAAATTTACACTGCATATAAATTGCTATTTTGTTAAAAAAAAAAAACAACTACTAATATACACTGCATTTAAACTGCAAACTTCTTGACCACATTGAAGTACTAATTAATTTTTTTTTAAATTATAATTTCTCTTATATTATTTTTTTTTAAAAAAATCTAAACTTTAAACAATCAAATAAATTTATATATGGTAAGATCACTTGTACCATCGAAATCCCTGAGAATGGCTCATCCATAAAACCAACCCTTTAATTCTTAACAATACGCTGATAAAAGCCAACACATGATATTAACTTATGTTAAAAGATTCTAAGTTCAAATTGTTTATTCTTCAGTCAAAAAAGTTGTACAAACTAATTCGTAAATAAATAAATTAATAAACAATGAATTAGAGTATCCATGAAACCATCCAGCACGGTAAAGGTTTTCAAGGTATATATTAGTTTCTTGTAGGTCCAATATTGTGGAAAAATAAACGCTTTCGTCATGGGCAAAAGATGACTGAAGCATGATTCCTGTGATTCCTATGATTCATGTGTCTAATTTAGACGTCATTATCGTTGCTAATAAAAGGGAAAGAAATCGAAAAAGATGATTCGTTGGCCATATTATTATGATAGTAACTTTTGATGGTAGTCAATATCAACTCATATTTATTTGAAAAACTCTTAGAAGAGTCGATTTTATTAAAAGATTTTACAATTATTTAAGATTTAATTTTAAAAACACAAATCATGCATTCTGTAACTTCAATGAGCATTCAACTGGGTGGGTCTGAGCAATTGCACCCCAGCTTGAGACTTTGTATTTGAAGAGAGATGTCTTGGATGGTATGTACGTGACACACATAAAATGTCATATAGACTTTTATTTATTAGTTGCAAAATTGTAGTTACTTGGACTTTGGATCTTTTACCTTTTAGAGCCCCCGAGGGGTTTATGGTTCCATATTTTCCGAATGTTTCAATTTATTTGATATTGTTTTGGGTATGAATATGGTTATTTATATAAATTCAATAATTTTATAAATATGTAAGTGTCAATGTGTTTATAAATGTTAGATATTTATAAAGTATTTAAAAATTTAAAGAAAATTTTATAATATAATATTTAAAATTTATTGTCATAATAATCTATTAAATATTTGTAATTATGTTGGTGTGAATAATTTTCTTGACAATTTATATGTTATGTATCCACACTAAAGTTTAGACAGCAATATTTATTTAAAAATGGGGCAAATACATTTCAATAGAAAGAGAAAAGTCTGGTTATTAAAGAAATGAAAATTTTAAAAGTTTTCTTAATATTTTTTTATAAATTTTAATAAAATGAAAAATACTTTTGAATTTAGTAGAATTCATATTTTTAAAAATTAAATTTAGTAGAATTGACACTTTATAAATAATGGTTTAATAGAGACAACATTCTACAATTTTAAGAGTTATTGTTATATATCAATTTTTTGAGTTGTTAAGTTACATGTTAAATTTTATTATTTATTTATATATAGTTTTAAAGAATATTATCAATAAAATTATATTATATATAAACTGTCATTTAATAATAAATTTCAACATATACACTATTATTTAGTAGAAATTATTTATTTACTTATTTATATTATTTTTGGATAATCAATTCTTTTTTGATAAAATTTAAATATAAACTAATAACTCATACAAACTTCTTGACCTTGTCCAAAGTATAATTAATTTCTAAATTATAATTTCTTCTATATTTTAAAAAATCAACAATCAAATTATCAAATTATCAATTAAGGTGAATTGGTCTTTTAACAATAAGGAAAATGAATTTTATTCTCTCTATGAAGAATTTAATCATACAATCAAATGCTTTGTTTGAAAGTGTTATGCACCTAATAAAATGATAAACAAACTATAGAAAATTTGGATGTATTTTTATTTTTATAAATTGTATTTATAGAGATGATTCAATAGATCTACAAATAATTAAATCATTATATATTTTGAATTTAATTCATTAAATTAATAATTGTAAGATAAAAATTTAAGTTGAAATCAAAGAAATTTTCGAAAAGTTTGTTCTTTTTTCGTGATTTAACATTTTTTCAAAATTGATGAACATCTGCCAAGTATTTGTGTGAGCAATACTTAACATATCCTTGTTAAAGTTAATGAGGTGCTTGATTCAAAGCGTAAAATAAATATTTTATTCATTTATTTATTAATAATGTTTCATAAATATATGTCAAACTTTGATCCCAAATTGCAATGGGTATGTAATGTAGCCCATTTGACAGGTGCGAGCTCAAAACAATTTTTTAGTGGGAGTTTTTACTTATGCTTATGTCAACAATAACCTTAAGTTCAATCTGATTTTTAAAAGTTTGTTGTTTTATTAAAAACTAGGTGGGAGTTGATAATTTCAAAAGTTTTCTTTCTATTATAAGTAATTAAGAAGTGGTTTAAGGCATGAGATCCAATGTTAAATATATTTTTCATATTCCCGTGTAAGGCATTAATTTAATGATATTGATTCAAAAATAATGTGTATAGTTATATTAAGTTATAGAATTTATATTAATTTTTTTGTAAAACAATAATATAATTTTTATAATTTGTATTTTTAGATTAATTAATGTTTAATATTTTATAAATAATGAGAAAGATAAATGGAGTTAAATTTTTTTATTATCATACTTAAATGATTTGGGTTGTTATGGAAAGAATTATTTATCCTTTTGCATTGAAATTAAGATACATTTGGTTATAAAATTGTCTACCTTTGTTAAAAGCATAAAATTAAGGGAAATATATTTCAATTTGAACTCTCAATTCGAGTTCATAGATATTGAGTTGTTACTTAAAATCTTAAGAGTATATTCTTTCACACAATTATGTGTGATGTATTTTATTATGACTCATTTAATATAGTTATTTGATTGAAATTAAATTATATAATATAAATGCATACTAAATTGAAATGAGAGTTCATTTTTAGATATCTCTGTTAATGTGAAACATTTGACACTTCTTACCTTGAACATATAAATAAATGTAATAATATATTTTAAAAAATTATCATTTTTAAAAAAAAAATGATTACAAAACAATATAAATGAATGTGATAATTTATTTTTTAAAATTATCATATTTAAAAATAGAATGATTACAATAATGATTCTAAGAGAAGTCTTATAAGGATCATGGTAACTTAAATAAGTCACGAATAATTGAGTATATAAAGGGTTAATGTAAGGCTTTTTGATTTGGATTTCCTTAACATGTGCGATTAAGGATAATATAATTTAATCCAGTTATATAAAATTGACCATAATATATTTAAAATTCTAAAATCAAATATAGTTAATTTAGGGGGTTCAAGTGGGGCCCTTTTTTGAATCGATTAATAATTAAGACATTATTTGAAAATGCTATTATGAGTCTTTTATCTATATAATAGAAAAGAGAGAGAAAGAGATATTTTTAATTTCTTAACGAACATCATAAAGTCACACTAAGTGATGTATGCAATGGCACTATTGAAACCATTGATTAATGACTTATACAAAGTAAGTTGTTAATATAAACTTGTTATAATTAACTTATATCCAAAATAAACAATAAGAGTAATCATGAATACGAATATATTCTTGTCTTAATTAAGACAAGAGCATCAATGATGTCTTACTTAAATAGTTACCATATGTGGTTTATTCACATTTAATTTTTATATGATCAATGACCTTATATAAAATAAGAAATATTTGGTAATGTCATTTAGTTATTTTTTGATTAAATTAATTAATTAAAAAAGTGATGGATTATATTTATATATAACTAATTAATGTAGTAAAAGTTTGTAAGCTATATTAATAACTGGGAGATCAAATACTAAATAATTGAGAAATATTAAAATTTTCAATTTTTTTTTTTTTTTTTTTTTAAATAATTATATATATTATGATGTGACACTGATCTTATAGAAGTCATATGCCACCATCATCTAGTTTAGTCGGTTAGGGTCGATTTCTATATACTTTTAAGACCATAAGTGATACTCTAAGAATCTCAAATTGTATTATAATATTTTTTAAAATAATTTTATCATTTCAGATATTAAGAGTTGAAAGTCATCTATAATTTCACTTTTGTATGTAAAGAATAAGTGAAAATTTTTAAGCTCATCCAAATTTACATATAAACATTGTTAAAAATATAATCTATTAACTATGTAATTTTTTATTTATTTAATTTTTTAAAATTTAAATGTTAATTCTGATTTGAAATCAAACTATATTTAAAAAATCTTATTAAATATTTTTAATTAACTCATTAAATAAAAATATTATTAAAAAATTGAACTTATTAAATTTATATTTGCTAGTTTTCTGGTTTTATCATATTATATTTCCCACTAGATTAAGGGAAAGGTCCCATTTAACATCTGAACAAATGGCCGTTAAATTTAATCCCTTTTTCGAAGTATCGATCACCTTGTGCTCCAATGATTAAACAACTCGTGAGACAAGGATGGGCACTGTCAAATATTTTGCAACATTAAATTCATGCAAGGCAACAATCACAAGGAAGACTATGCTTAGTCTTACACCTAAAGCTCCAACTATATTACGATTGGAAATTCCGCATCAGATCTAATCATGCATTCTACAACTTCAATTAACGTCTTATTAGTTATTTAGCATTCAACTTGGTGGATCTGAGCAATTGGACCCCAGCTTGAAACTTTATATTGGTAACGACAAGCTTCTTCATTTTCAGTTTCAACACTAGAGGATTTGTTTATGCGTTTTTGGACATACGAATTTGATTTAGAGAGAGACATGTCTTAGATTCTAGCACATATAAGTATGTACGTGGAAACGCAAAAAGGTGCCTATAAACACATAATAAATGTAAAATTACATTATTTTGGTATATTTAGATGTCTGTTTCCGGCTTTTACGGTGGGGGAACCCCCTATAGATTAATCTCACAAGAGATGAAATAAGAATATGTTATTTGGACCGATTCAACTACTGACATAACATAGGGAATATGTTGTTTGGACTGATTTAACTACTGGGATATGTTATAGGGAATATGTTGTTTGGACCGATTCAACAGTTGTCACTATCCTTAATCCAAATTCTTTTAAGTTAATCCAATTCATCACTTGATCCATTATCCCGTCAACCCTCATTAGGACTATTAGACAAGACACAATGGCATTTCATATAGATACTTGTGTACATTACTTGTCTATTATTTGACTTGTTTGCATACATTTTAACATGTAGATATCTGATCGTCTTATGTTTTTGTTGTTTACATCGTGCATATTTTTGTCTATTGGGAAATGACTGAGGATGTTATGATGACACCAAAAGTTATAATGATGCTTTTAGGTGCCCTCAACGATGCAGCGTTCGTTATTTTCTCCTTTTACACACTTTGGTACAACGTCTTCTTGGTCATATATATATATCATGGGGCATTTTTCCAAGTTCCATATCTATTAGATTTATTACACTATGATGACACTTTTATAGCAATGATGGCTTGATAATAGACAAAATCATCTATTCTCCTAACCTCTATTACTTGTATGATATCATAAGATTTGATGTGCTTTATTGTGAAAAAAAATAATACCCATTGTATATGAACTAAAGTGTTGATTGTATATGCACTAAAATATAAAGTGTCAATTGTATATACAAAATGATGATTTTATACACACTAAAGTATTGATTGTATACACACTAAAACATAAAGTGTCAAATTATTGTAATGAGGGGTTTTTTTTTATAGTTTCAGGAGGGTTATTTTGTGCTTTGCCTTATCTATTGCTCATTCAGTTTTAGCTTGCACTGCATCATGGATCACAATTTGGATCCACTTCTCAGTCCATTGAATTATCATTACCAGTAATCTAAAGTGAAAATTGTTTTAAAAAGCAAATGTTTACACATGATAACCATCAATATGGAAACTAAACTAGAACTATGTGCAGATAAAACTAAATAGTATAATAAGTGTGATGAAGTAGATGGTCTTTTGTATTTTTTTGTTTCTCTAGACTTACATTTTCACATTGAATCTACTAAATCACCAAATGAGATTTGGAACATCTTGGAGCAAATCTTTGGAAAGCAAGATGTAATGAGGGGTGATGAGCTAGAAAGTGAGCTCATTAGTTTGAATCCAGGTAGTTTTGGCACTATACAACACTTTTTAACCAAACTTAAATCACTTAGGTTGTAATTAAAATTATGTGGCATAGAGAAAAAAATGATGAACAATTGACCCTTTCTATTCTTTCCATGTTAGGTTCTGACTACTTAGTTTTTGTCTCTACCTTTTATGCTACAAAATGTGCCCTTAGAAATGCATGGAGTATGCTATCCTTAGACTATTTTGTCAAAGAATTGACTAGGGAACAAGATAGACTCATCCAAATGGGTACATTGAAGTCCTCCAAATCACATGCTTTATTAAGTCATGAAAAACCAAAGACTTCAATTAACAAGGAGAAGAAATAAAACAAGGACCAAGAACAACGAAAGGGTAAAAAATTAGATGCTAAGCCAAAATTATCATGAGCCCTTCTCTTCAGGTTGGAAACCCATAAAAGAGATGATCACATGTGCCTATTGCAAGAGAACTAGGCATGATGAAACAAAATATATGAAGAAACAGATTGAGAAAATAACAAATATGCTTGATAAAAACAACATCAATGTCCCTAATTCAATCAAATCAATCTCATCAGCACAAGAGTCTTCTAAGGCAAAATATAGTAGTAAGGGAAAGGCCCTTATTATAGTTGAATCTCAACCATCTACATGGGTGATTGATTCTAGTGCCTCACATCACATGGCTTCTTCACGAGACTTGTTCTCATCTTTAGAACCATATTCTATGTTGTTTATTCTGATATGTGATGACACTTATATTAAACTTTGTGGGAGAGGGTATGCTAAAGCTGATGATGGAACATTCGAAGATGTCTTAGGTGTTCCTTCAGTATCAACTAAACTCTTATCTATTTATCGAATCACCCACATTGGATCAGTCAGGAGATTTGAGTTTCCTCTAAATTATGTTGTTATTAGGGAGTTGAAAAATAATACTAAAGTGGTCGTTGGGAAAGCAAATCACAAATCAAGGTTTTAGACCATTTCAAATTTTGATCTTGATTACCCTTCTAATACATTACTCACTCATTATAATGGGTTGAGTAAACTATGGCAAGAGTGATTTAGCAATCTAAACAATCACTACTTGGAATAAGTCAGCCGACATGATTTGGTAATAGGGTTGCCTCATATTCATTTTTTTAATGGTGTTTATGAAGGTTGCATGTTTTTTAAACATTATAAATAGAAATATGACAAAGGAAAATCATGGAGAGGCACTCAAATTTTGGAGCTAATTCACAATGATGTTTCTAGTCCATTTTCAAAGCCTTCATTCAACAGGCCTAGATACATGCTTACCTTCATAGATGGTTTCTCTAGGTATACTTCAGTGTATTTTATTCAACACAAGTTTAAGGTTTTCGACCATTTTAAGGATATCAAGGCTCTTGTTTATAAATAGTTAGGGAAAACCATCAGGGTTTTACACACTAACAATGGTGGTGAGTATGTTACTCATCACTTTGAGCAGTTTTGCATTTTATAAAATATTTATTTATAATGAATAGTTCCATATAATCCTCAGTAGATTGGTGTTGCATAAATAAATAATATATATTTGAAGGAAATGAAAAAACTATATGATACACTCCGAATCACTTACACCATAATACTAGGTATAAGACATTAACTATGCTTGTTATATCCAAAATTCTATTCCTCATAAAGCATTAAAAGGAATCACTCGTTTTGAAGCTTGAAGCAATAAAAGAATTGAAGTTAAGCACTTTAGGGTATTTGTATCTCTAGATATGGCCCAAATTCCTAAGAAAAAATGTAAGTCCATGGAACATCAGAGTAGGCCTTACATTTTTATTGGGTATGTAGAAGGTGTTAAGGGATATAGCCTTTTTCAATCTACTCCACATGAGTTTTTTTATTGAGAGGAGCATACACTTTAGGAGGGTTCATCAGAAACCACACTCGATACTTCTCCATCCTCTTTGGAGTCATTAGGATATGATGAAAGTTTAGATGACTCAAACCATCCAAATTAGATACCTAATGATGAGGATTATTCTTCCAAATTAGACAATGAGGATAGTAATAGGAATTCACCTCATTCCATTTATAGTCGCATTTATGAATTTGAATAATCTCCTCTTGATTATCCAACTTTGGTTCCTCTTTGGGATAGAGAGACTCTATAGAATTTAGGTGATTAGGATTGGGATCCATCATATGTTAGGCATATTCATTAAAAAATTTAGGGTGTTCCACATGTTTTCATTACTTGTGTTTCTTATCCAGAGTCATTTAGTGAGGCATCTAATAGTATTGAGTGGGATATAACTATGCATGAAGATTAGATATAATTAATTAGGAAACATACTTGAGATCTTGTACCCATTTCAAAGAGAAGAAAACTTGTTTAAGGTAGGTGGATCTATCAAATAAAATTTGTAGAAGATGGGTTAGTGGATAAGTTTAAAGCACGGTCGATAGCAAAAGGATTTTCACAAGTTCTTGGCATAGACTATATTAAAAACATTTTCTCCAGTTGCTAAAATGATATCTATTTGACTCACTCTTTTTATTGTCGTAGCTTATCATTAGAATGTTCATCAGATAGATGTGAAGAGTCTATTTATTCACGGTGACCTTGAGGAGGAGATATATATTGAGCATCCATAGGTTATTGTGGAATATTTTTCTTTAATGTGTAAACTTTAAAAATCTTTCTACGGCCTCAAATAGGCCCTTAGATCTTGGTATGCAAGGATGGATTCATTCCTTCTTATAGTTGGGTTCACTAGATGCAATTCTAATGCGAATGTTTACATCTAATGGCATAATAATTCACTCTTAATTCTAGTTCAATATGTGGATTACCTATTGACCACATGGAGTTATTCATCCTCCATTGTAGTAGTTAAAATTGCTTTGCATGTTATATTCTCCATGATTAACATAGGTTTGTTGTATTAATTCCTTAGTATTGATATTTCATAGTCTGGCTTAGGTATTATCATTACACAATCCAAGAATGCTCTTGATTTTCATGAATGGTTTCACATGGATCCCTGTAACCCAAATCTAACTCATTTTCTTTCTAGATTCAAACTTGATGATGAGTGTTCTTCTTCTTTAGTTGATGTTACCTTGTATTGACAACTTGTTGGCAGCCTCACCAACTTGACTTTCACTAGACTTGATATTTCATATGTAGTGGGCATGGTCTCTAGGTTAATGTAGACAACCCGTGAGTTGCACTAGAAAGCAACCAAATATATTCTCCACTACATTTAGGGTGATCACAATTTTATGATTCACTATGGAGCATACGTTGATATTGACTTGATTGGATATACAGATACAGACTAGATTGACAATATCCAATATCTCAAATCCACTTTAGGATATAGTTTCTCACTTGGTTTAGGACCAATTAGTTTGTTTAGCAAGAAGTGGAATGATATTTGTTTATCATCTATTGACACTGAGTACAGATGGTCTATAAATGCTAGTAGTGAAGCTATTTAGATTTAGGGGATTTTTATTGAATTTGGTATATAATTTAAGTGACCCACAATCATCTTTTATGACAACTAAAGCACCATCTAGATCTATAGGAATTTAGTCTAACATCAGTGAACCAAGCATATTGAGATTCATATGCACTTCATTTCAAGAGCTTATTCATAGATAGGTCATTGATCTTAGATTTTAGCAAATTATAGAGAAGATAGCTAATATCTTCACCAAACCCTTCACTGATAGAAAGTATGTTCACTTGCATGCTATTATAGGGGTACAAGCTGCATCAACATCATCTATAGTGGGGCCTTCTAGTCCTCTTCTTATTATCTCTCTTTTTTTTGTTGGGGGGGGGAGTTTTATCCTACAAGTTTTCTCTTTTTTTCCACTTTGTGAGAATTGCATTGTACTTGGGAACCTCATCAAGCCATGTAACCCTGACCCGTTTTGTCTACCAACCTAATTTATGATTAAACGAGCGCGGGAGGGTGGGGGGGGGGGGGGGAGGAGGGGGTGCGCTAGGGGAGGGAGGGGGAAACAGGGGAGGGGGATGTTTGTAGGATATTATTTTCCTTGTATTTATTATTATGGATTATCTCTATACATGTATTTAACTTATATGTAATATTGACATACCCTAGCCATTTACCTACCAATATTGACATATTACAAATAGAACACGCAAACCATTTGGCAAATTTCATGTGTTCACAGTGCCAAATGTATTGGCTCTATGCCTCTCTTCTATCTATAAGTACACATATCATCTAAGTTATTTTTAATCAGTTATGAATACAACAGTATTATAATTTTGCTCTAGTTTCATTTCATTTTCAATAATGGATTTTTCATTCTATTTGCTTTTGCACTCACAATTTTTTTGTTTTATTCCCCTAGTTGGATCATGGACAATTTCATCAAAGGTACAACTGTCAATTTACACACATTCACTTTACAAAACTCAAGTTTATTAAAACTAAAAAAATGACAAGAATTTTTTAAATTACACACACACACACACACACACATATGTATATGAATGTGTATACATACATAAATATATATGTACACACACACACACACAGATATATATATATGTGTGTGTGTGTGTGTGTGTGTGTGTGTGTGTGTGTGTGTGTGTGTGTGTGTGTGTGTGTGTGTGTGTGTGTGTGGTTTGAACCATTTGGTCTACCCATCTAATCTATGATTAAGGGCTGGGGAGGGAGGAGGTGGAGCAGGGTGTTTGTAGGATATTATTCTCCTTGTATTTATTGTTATGGATTATCTCTATACATGTATTTAACTTACTTATATGTAATATTGACATACCTTACCCATTTACCCACCAATAATGACATATTACACATAGAACACACAAACCATTTGGCAAATGTCATGTGTTCACATTGCCAAATGTATTGGCTCTATGCCTCTCTTCTATCTATAAATATACATATCATCTAAGTTATTTTTAATCAATTATGAATACAATAGTATTATAATTCTACTCTAGTTTGATTTCATTTTAAATGATGGAGTTTTGATTCTATTTGCTTTTGCACTCACAATTTGTTTGTTTTATTCCCCTGGTTGGATGGTGGACAATTCCATCAGAGGTATGACTATCAATTTACACACGTTCACTTTACAAAAACCTATTTTATTAAAACTAAAAAATAGCAAAAAATTATATATATATATATATATATATATATATATATATATATATATATATATATATATATATATATGGCTTGACCCATTTTGTCTACCCACCTAATCTATGATTAAGGGAGGGGAGTGGAGGGGG
>JARHVA010000451.1:4127500-4192500 GCA_037957365.1 Torreya grandis
TCTGGTATCAAGAGAAGATTAATATGTGGAAAAATATGGACAAGAAGCTAAGGGAGAAATTTATTCTATTGGATTATGTGCAAACTCTATACATAAGATTTTGGAATTTGAGGCAAAAAGATCATAGTATACAAGAGAATACAAATGAGTTTTACAATCTTTCTATACGATTAAAGCATGATGAAATAGAAGAGTAGATGGATGCAAGGTATGTAAATGGTGTGAAATTTACTATTCAAGATGAATTAATCATGGATAAAATACTTTGCATGGATAAGGCTTATCAATTATATTTGAAAGCAGAAGAAAAGCAAAATAGATAGAGTTTCAGAAGAACATCTTTTGGTCCAAAAAGAGGTGGATCCCCTCCAATAATGGGATGAGGTGGAATTAATACCACCATAGTTGGGTTTAATACCAATAAAGGTGAACCCCAAGCCTTCATAAGGAAAATATTGGCTTCATAAAGCTCCCTTCTTGAACCCAAAGGACTGTGATTGTTCCAAGAATCATCCCAAAATTTTCCCTATCTACCATCATTAACAGCCTCGGAAATGTGATTGGTAATCAAAGGTCTAAAAATCAAGATAAAATTCCACACATGAGAACCATTCAGAGGTAAAGTCATATTTAAAATTATCATCAGATCAAAAGATACCATGTACTTGTTTAATAAATTTTTTCTACATAATGTAGAGGGGTTTTATGCACCAAACCAATTTAGCTACCAACACCATATTATAAAGCTCTATGTTCCTAATGCTTGTCCCACCATCTTGATTTGGTTTACATAACTAGTCCCAGCTAACAAGATAAATTTTAGTATTCTCACCCATCCCTTGCCATAAAAAGGAGCAACAAATCTTGTTAATATTTTCGAGAAATTTGTTGAATAGATGTATAACAAAAAAGAGATACATAGGTAGGGCACTGAGAACAAATTTTATCATGGTGATTCTACCAGCCAAAGAGAGGAACTACCCTTTTTAATAAATAAGCCTAGCCCTTAAAGAGTTTACAAGGGTGTCCTAAATAAAATGTCTCCCTTTACCAATAAAAAGTGGAACCCCCAGATAATTTGCTGGGAGATTCCCAATTTTGAAATTAAAGCTAATCTAATCTACAACTGAGGGGAGACATTAAAAAATAAAATTTGATATTTAATATTACTAACTTGTTGCCTAGAGCCCTAAGCATAAGTGATCAAAATGGCCTTAAGAGATAAGGCTTCCTGAAAGGATGCCTCCTCAAACAAAAAAGTATCATTAATATATTGATGGTGAGTTAAGTTCTTAACCCCATTAGTGACCCTCAAACCATTAATCATGCCTCCAGACATTACATAATAGTTTTATTGAGATCCTCGACCATTAAAATGAAAAGGAAAGGATAAATTGGGTCTCCTTGTCGGATGCCCCTTGTAGCCTCAAAAAATAGAATAGGGCTATTTGTGATCAAAATCAAAAATATGGGTGAAGAGATGGAGCTGAAAATCTAATAACATCAAGCATGATTGAACCCAAAACTCTCCAAGACTTTTAGAAGAAATATCTAGTTAACATTTTCATTGGCCTTGATGATATCTAACTTTATCATCATACCCTTTTATTTGTTGGAAAAGAGTGAATGAATTAATTCATTAAAAATCAAGATCCCATCTTGAATATGCCACCCAGGCACAAAACACCCTTACTTCAAGACATAAAAAGGTGAATAAAAGACTTCAATTTGAGAGAAATCACTTTTGAAATGATTTTTTACATGGTGTTACATAGAGCAATGGGCTTGAAATCATTAATGGTATTTTGCTCAGAACCTTTTGGGATTAATGTTAGGAAAGTGAAATTAAAATCCATCTTCATTTTTGTGGTAGTTCTTGAAAATTTGGCCACTTCAAAAGCATCATCATCAATGACATGTTATAAGTCCTTGAAAAAAGTAGCCAATAATCCATCAAGACATGGTGCTTTGTTCTTTTTCATAGAAAAAACCAGTTTCCTTATTTCTTCCATAGTGAAGGGAGCCATGAGCATGTCATTTTTTTTTATGGGTGGCAATTTGAGGAATACAATTTAGTAGAAATTTAGAATTATTATGCTTAGAGGCCTCTAAATTTATGATAACATTAGACAAAAACTAGACCACTTCCTTCTAGATGATAGAATTTTGATCTAACACCACTCTACTTACTAAATTTATGACCAAGACATTGTTGCTAAAACAATGGGCAAAAGTAGAATTGTGAAAAAAGTTAGTGTTTTTGTCCCCTTTTTTAAACCATGTTTCCCTTGATTTTTGCTTCCAAAAAATTTCCTTCCTGATGAGCAATTATTCCAACTCAGACAACAAAGCACATTCATTTAAGTACATATTAGGGTTCATCCCATTGTTAGAAACAAACTCATTCAAGGCTCACAACTCCCCTTCAACTCTAATTTCTTCCTCAAAAATATTTTTGAAGTGGCTCTTGTTATAATGTTTGAGATATTTCTTGACAAAATATAATTTCTCCATAAAATTATGCATGTAATCTCCCTTAGAAAGCGGCAATAGTCCACTAGAGTTTGACCACATAAAAAATTGACTCACATCTTAGCTGCATCAGCTCAAACTTGAAAGGACAAAAATTAGAGCCTTTATCCACAATTAACTCCAAAGTAATCAAGGCATGATCTGATCTCAAGAGAGGCATAATTTGGATTTCCATAATCTAATTAGCAAAAATTATAATTGAGTTAACCAAAAATCTGTCAAAACTCTTAACAATATTGATGAAACCTTTCCTATGATTAGTCTATGTAAAAAGACCTTGTTTGGGTGCAATGTCAACCAAAGTTGTATCACTCACAAACACCTCAAAGTATCTATATAATTGGAGTAGATGACTGACACCCCCTCAATTGTCCATTGAAGAGAGGATAACATTTAAATCACCCCCTAAAACACTCTTCCACTAGGGGAGATTTGTTAAGATGGTTACAATTTCATCCCAACATCTACTCTTTAGACAATGATTGTTTAGATCATATATGTTAAATAGGTCAAAAGATAGATTCGAAGTCAAATCATAATCAATGCCCCATTACTAGTTTGAACTCTTAATTTTATGAGAAAAGTCAACTTTTTATGGATTCCAAAGAATGGTTAAACCTCATGATGCCCCAATCTACTCAACAAACCAACGCTTTCAAGAAGGCCACATAGAGGCAAAAAAAAAACATATACAATTTTCTTACTTAGTTTTGTTCCCTAAAATAATACAATATCTAGATAAAGAGGGCCTAAATGATGCTTGAAGAAGTGCCTCTTCTTAGGGGCATTAATTCCCCTAATATTCTATGAAATAACTTTCATGGTTCGAGAGGGAGGCATTCCACTTTCCACATTTTGGAAAAATAATTTTTAATTACTTTCTAATTTTCCAGGAGCCCCTATTCAACATTTTTTTATACAATGGTCTTACGACCACTTTTTGGTTTTGATCCCCAATTTGGTTTAAGCAAGGAGCAAGCAAGCTGGTAAATTGAGTGAAGCTCAAATGAACCCAGCTCCCCACTAGGAGCATTACCATGTTCAATATCAATATAACTCAATCCTTATTCCAAGTCTTCATACTCTTCAAAAGAAGAACCTTCCCCATCTAAATCAACTGCTTCCCCATCCAAAAATACTTTTTTACAAAAGTAAGGATATTCTATTCGAAACAAGGAGGAATCCATAATCTCCTCCAAACCTAAAATTTTATTTTCTAGCTTACGATAGGACATCCGTTGGGAGGAAGAAAGAGTTTGAAGAATATTTTAATATTCCTTAACCAACTTTCTATAGCCTTTATCATTGTTTTAATTGGAGAGTGCTCCAAAGCTTGCTTTGAGGAATGGGGGGAATGACCTATACATCCACCTCTTTCAAAAAAATGGAATTATTTATGCACTAGGTCTCATTGGTTTGAAAAATAAAAACCTCCAAAATAGGACTGACATTAGGCCTCCAAACGTTCTTGATGTATAAGTGTCCACCCAAATGGGGAGAAGAATTCTTCTGAGGACACTTCTTCCAAATGTGACCAATCTGAAGACACCCATAACAATGGAATGGGACATTCTCCAGATGTATGGACTAGTTCCATTCCTCATGAAAATATTTTAGGAGAATCACCTCCCAGATGACTTTGTCCAAAATAAAATTAATATATGTTTTGGTGTAAGCCACCAAAAATCCATCTTAGGATGTCCTATCAATGGAAACAAAATCTCCAATGCCATTTCTAATTGCTTGTAGACTGGCTTCCCCCTAATATTCGAAAGAAAGGGCATAAAACCAAACCCAAATAGGAAAAATGGAAGGATTTTTTGACATGGGTTCAAAATTAGGATGCCAAGGAAAATTTGACAGCCCCAAACCATTGATCATCCATGCTCTAGAGGAGAATATTTCTTTCTTGCTCAAAAAATCATTACATCGAACTAGAAAATAGACATTCAAGATAAAATGAATGTAGAGATTATTACCCCATTGAAGAGACACTCATTCTTTGATTTTCCAAATGGATGGCCATCTTCATGTTGCCTTGCATACAATGCCATAAAGCTATAGGTTTAAAATATCCTCTTTGATCTATTCATCCTCTATCACTAGGTCGAGATAAAGACCAATGAAGATGGGGTCTTTAACAAAAGTTGCCAAACTAAGGTTGGTGAAAGGCATCTGAGTCGCCACCTTCTTCCATCACAAGAGGCTCCCCTACCTAACTCTTACTTGATCTCTCCAAATCATCCCCTGACCACCTCTCATCATCCAGTCTTGTTGAGACCCAACCAAACTCTTGGTGGATATGGAGGCGTTCAAGATGTTTTCTTCTTCCACTAGTCTTTGAATTAAATCCTTGATCTTTTGGCCCTTTAACTAAAACTAGTTGCTTTTGATGCTTAGCATCCCCTGCCCTACCTTGCCTCACCATCTGTCTACACTAGATCCTTGATCATTGTTGTAGTGTTGATGTAATCATGTAAACTATATATTAATATAGATTATTTATAATATATAAAATTATGTATGTAAAAATGATACTACTCTAAACTATTTAATGGCACCTATCCCTCATACATTACATACCAACCAACTATAAATTTAAAACTAAAGGATTTCACATGCACTAAAACATTGATAAATCTTTAGAGCTTGATCCTCGTCATATCTAGTCCATATTTCACAAGTTAGTAGCTTTTAATGGATCAAAACTGTATATTTTAGCATTATATTGCTTCCATCACACATTAAAGAAAAACCCAACTAATCAAGATATATTTTTGTATGAAAAATACCTTTACAGGGTTTGGTGTAACTTTCAGAGGCCACTGTGAAAATTAGATCTACTTTGTTTGGCTCTATTCACACCCATTTGCTATCATAACATGATAAAATATAAAAACACGTCAAAATCCATGAACAAATTTGGTAATAAATCAATGGTTTCAACAAAATCCTTCAACATAGATAAGGATGCAAAACATCAAATGTGTCACATGAAATCCTTGGCATTGGCTTTCAATTTTTTGTTGATAAAAATACTTTGGTTTTCCCATAACAATTGATGGACTATCATTTGAGACTCCTTGATTTAGAAAGCCTATCAATTTGGTTTGGTCTGTATATAAATTTTATACATGTGTTAGAAGACATCTAAAGATGTTGAGATAAATCCTTGAAGGCGTAACCCTAGTATAACACCTCTTGTGTAAATATTATTATAACATATATTTATTAATATTATATATAAGATCATACCATAAATATGTAATTATTAGAAATATAATATATTATTAAATATATTAAATATATTAATGATTAACTATAATACACTATAATAATATATTATTTGTAAATTATAATATTTTAATATATTATAGTTAATATACATGTGTGTGTGTCTCTGTATATATATATATATATATATATATATATATGAATGAATGATAAATTATTAATAATATTATAGTTTATTAATATTTTATAACTAAATATTTTTAGTTCTTTTAAAATTGACTACAATTCACTGCATACAAAATAAATATTAGGAAACAGGGCATACAATTTGGTTTTTCATCTATGAAGGAATTCATTAGAAAATAATCATGTGTGTGAGGAAAAGGTCTTATAACCTTATAGGGAACTTTAACAAAGGTAATGGGATCTTGCCTTTTTCCTATCATAATGAGAAGATACAATAATTCATGTCAATGTTATATTCATGTCTATAAATACCTGTAATTGCCACCATTTCATAATTAGGCATATGTCACCAATTAAGAGATCAAAAGTTCTAATCATTCAACCAAGCATTTAAAAACTTATTTTCTATCTTACATCAAATATTATTGTGCTTATGACATTTAAATAACCATAAAATTCAACATAGGTCATAACTGACACAACCGACATCCACATGGCTACTTTATCAAGATCCATGGTGATGTTATCTTATCTTTGAGAACTTGAGGACCTCTCTTACCACATGGTATCCTCCTTATCTATTGATATGACACACTTTTGCATGGTACCTAAAACCCTAGGATTTCAAACCATTGGGATGATGCCACGTGGTAACATCTTACTAGACTATTGCTTGAGAGGCAAGCTCCTTATACGGTCAACTCTAATATCATGGGTCATTATGATGATGCCATGTGGAAACATCCTGCTGACCCATTGGACTAGAAGAAACCCTATTATATGGTCATCTCCAAAATTATGGGTCACCAAGAGAATTCCATATCAAAATATCTCACTCACCTACTAGCCCAGAACCTTCACACTCTGTATGTTCTTCTTCAAGATCTTGAATTGCTAGGATGATTCCATGTGGCAACATCTCACTCACTCACTAGTTAGGCATGGATTAATACATCAAACCATGATAACATCACTCATGGGTTAGTGGGATGGTAATGAGTGGCTTCTTCTAAACCACTCATCAAAATTTTCAAAATCAACTAAGGGAAAATTGAAACAAAAGGCTAAAGAGATATATTGGCTAAGGAAAAAGGAAGTAGAAAGACCCAACTAAAATGCATCTAAGGCAAAATGTTGTGAAAGGAAATCAACAAATAGTTAAGGTTGAGATCAAACGTAAGACCACGCACAATCAAATTCATAAATTGACTAACACATGACCAAACAAAAACTTAGCGATGACTTAATGAATGAGAACTGAGTTCAGACAAACAAAAATGCCTACATCAAATACTACCAGTTTTAAAATGTACGTAGAGTCTTCATTCCTCAAAATATATTCTGTTACGTTAAGTATGCATTGCATAAATGATATAAAAACAATATGCCTAATCAAAATACTCTTTTGATGTTAAACCAATACTGTCATTGGTTAAGCCAAATATGTAGATAAATAGAGAGACTTGAATTTTCATAGAAATATTTAAGTTAAAATTGATCTGATCATAACAAGGATTGCTTTAAAGACTCATCTAAATGATTTGATTGGTAAGGCTCGAGGCATAATTCATTCCATTTACTCCATTAAGGATGAGATGTCAAAAAATGCATTTATTAAGGTGTAAAACTCTAGTCAAACCTAAGGTTGGAGCCTTGTTATAATTATTACAGAAGCACTAAATTTTATTAAAACATATTCTTATTTATTAGATGGTCTCATTATAGGGAATATTTATAGCAGGTATTTTATTCAACTACTACAACCCAAAGGAATTTTCACAAGGCATCATTTTTACCTCCAGAACATCACCATTTAGACATAAATAATCTAGCTATATTTTTATTCCCAATAACAAAATCATGTACTATTTATTTGAGTTCCACTCATTTTTGCACAAGCTCAATCCATTAATTTTAAAGACCTTCTAACTACAAAGTGATATATAATGCTTATAAAAAATCCACTCAAGACAAATATTTAAGCAAGGAAGTCAATCAGTCACTGTAATTAAAACAACCCAAAAGGACTAAAGAATCTTTTATACATATAGGATCCTTCCCAAGGTCCTGTAAACCAAGTATTCATAAGATTAAAAACTCATTTTAACATTGAATTTTTACTAGATATAAGACATATTTTAATCCATAATTGTAATATTATCCAAACTCTTTCATTTGTACATCTATTACAAACAAGCTGGATGCTAAAGCGCTAATAATACATCAGATTTCATCTTTTTATTTACATAAGAAAGAGAACATCTTAGACTAATCAATCTTAAAGGATTATCTTCATCCACTCCAAAACATTTGATGGCCATAAGAAGGAAGTCTCACTACCTAAACTTTTGTCAATATTAATTTGCTTCTGTAGACACCCCCGAGGTTGTGACTCCCAACTCTAAGCATGTTTATATCACTTGGTAAAGGCAAGAGTGGATATCTAAGAAATTATGTTTTAACACAATGGAATGGGCATGGAAGACCTACATCCTTATTCCTGATTCTTACCCAAAGAGACTCCTAGTTTTAAATACAAAGCAAATAAGCATTTGAATGATCATTCAATTGAATCTAAGAGTTTATAAATATAAAACTAGAAGGGAAGGTTTCAGAGAATAAAAATACTTTTTGATTGATTGAATTAGCAAGAGGATAATTCACTCTATTATTTCCATCCAATATTCATGGAATGGTTAAGCAATATAATATAATTTTCAATCATGAGAGGGCTTAACCACTTCCACCATGACATTATAGTAGGGCCAAGCATTCTACCACCATGCCTAGCACTATAGGGCTTGACATTCTTTCACCATTAAGATGTTACTCATAGACAATTCATAAAGGCACAACAACATAATCATATTTACACAAGAAATAGAGACACATTTCATTTAAACTAGGATAAAGTACCTCTTCAAGGACCTCAAATGCATGGCTATTGTTGATGATTCTAAATATACCACAGGTGCCCTTAGTGTTTAAGGAACACTTCTCATTTTAGAATTTAGAAAATTTAGAGCGTCAGTTGTAGATTTTGATAATTTGGTTGTTTCTAGTGAAATAGTAGTAGAGTAAGGTAATGATTTCATAATATTTATATAATTTTGGTGGTCAGGAGCCACCTTGGCCCATTCTTTGTGAATCCTTGTTGATACTTAGTGAATTATGATCCTACTTTAAGATACAGACTAATCTAAATGGATATTTATAATGTGTCTTAAACTAAAGTGATCATGGTGTAAAAAGAGCAAAGAGAAGGGTAAGGTATAACATAAATAAGTTATTGCCAATTTAAGTCCTAAACAATGTGACAAAGTATTAATGGCTACTTAATACACATTTAACAAATGTATAATGCAACATAGCCTAAGAAAATCTCACTATATATAAGGAAAACTTTAAAGGAAAATGTTTAAGAATCACAAGTAATAGCTAGGTTTTTCTTAGGGATTTACCACTATAATCAAATAGCCATTACACATCTTAATACAAAACAAAATGAAATGAAGTAGAACCGAAGATCTTTTAGCTAATCTAACATAATCACAAATCAAAATCCTTGTGATTAAATAATGTTATTCAAAATTCAAAGATATTATTCAAATTCAAGACTTGTACTAACAATTGAGAGAAAATCTATATTAGCAGTTAACACATCTAAATGCATAATCCTTGAAAAATTCCTTTATTCTATTAGTTTCTTCAAGTATACAAAGTTGCTAAAAAATCTCAGTCTTTTTACAATGGTGATACATGCATTTACAGGAAGAATAGGTAGTATACCAGTTTGTTACAAAATACAGGTATACAAAAGCAAGGAAAATTGTCCTTACAAGCTTTATAATACATATACTTTCCCAAAGCATACTGACGTAGAGGAAAATATGCTAACAAACTAGCATATGCCTTTATAATGGAATATTATACTATAAAATGTTACCTAATTTTTATTAGAATAGAATATTGTTCTATCTTGTTGGTGGGGTCCCTATTTGTTATTCGAGGATATTCATGGCCCTCTCATGTTGCTCATCAATCAACTCAAGATAAAAAAATGATCCACTCTTCTTCTTAGTCTGCTAGCTCATCAAATTTATTATAATTTCTAGCTAAGGCCTCCCTAATGCTTCTAGATTCATTGATCCTCTCCCCTACATTGAATATCATATCCAAGATATTTTTGTTGTCCTATCTAAACTATCCTTTGCTTTTCCCTTGTATTTCTTTAGTCACCAAAATATCCCTATGCTTTAACTCTTCATCAATGATGAGGCCAAGGGAAGTAGGTTGTGTAGGATTGACAAGCATTGTTCCATGATGTCGCTCAATTCTAAAAATGATCCCTTTGTCATATTTTAGAATCCTTATTACCTTGGTATGCTAAGTACTCAAGATTTGAACCTTATCAATAACAATGCCCAAGATTGTGGCTAGGTGTCCCATAGGCTGAACAGGTCTTTGGCTAATGTATCTGGGTCCTCTAATGCACTTTGCCTCATCTTAATTGACCTTAATGTCTCAAACATGTCTTATAATTATTCATCAAGCATCTTGATCATATCATATGGGACCGAAAATGTTACCTAAGTTTACAAGTTCTCCTCTTCCCTTTCCAAGTTCTAGATCCTTTATTTTAGACCTGAGACTCCAACCTTGGCTTATTGTGAATGTGCTTCCACAAATATTTCCATATCTTCTTCATGTATTGAAACCTCACCAAGACATTTTCCTACAATAGATATCAAACCTATAAAAGGTTCTACCTTTTTTAAAGGTGAATTCTTTCATCCCATCTATGGTTGTTCTTTTTGTTATTCTCTCTAAGCCTATTGTCTCAAGATTGAAATGAACTATGGTAATTAGTTCTTTGAAATGGGGAGGTTCTATGAACTCCACTCCTAAACTATTAGATGCTCCTAAAGCATCCACCTTCTTAAATCCTGAGCCTTAGTTGACCATAATTCTTCTCTCTTCATGTTCTTTCATTATACCCTTTATCTAAGGCTTCAAATCATCATGTACATCCACACCAACCTTGGTTATGGCCCATGAGTGGGAGAGAGATAGAAACAATAAAGAATGACTATTCCATAGATTATAAATTCATCAGTAAAGAGATTGACATCACTAGTGGGATGAGTGAATGTCATTCTAGGTTTTTTCTTTAGTTCTACTAGGACCAAGGCCAATTCTACCTTCCTCATTTCATGGAAGGCCATTGGGAAAATTTACTTTCTTGTATCTTGTTTAGGCTCCACTAAAGGGTCCTCATCTCCTCTTGAGCCATAGTATTTTGCTAGTTACTTGAGGGCACCCTCAAGTGTCTCTTCTATCTCCAAGGTTATCATGTCAATGTAATCGACTAGGGAAGGTGGTATCTATTCCATGGTTGAAGGCAATGGTCCTTCTCTAGGTATTTATTCTAATATTACTTCCCCAACCTTCTCTTTTCCTTTACCTTGATCATCCTATTTTTTTTCAAATTACTATTGGGATTGTTGTGGTTACTCTACCTAAGGTTGGTCATGAGTTATCGCAGATGGGCCAGGTAATAAATGGTAATATAAGGGGTGAATTTACCATGCTTCCCTAGATGGCTTGTTGTCTCTGACTAGTCTTTTCTCTAGCTTGATGTTTTGACCTTGGACCTTAGCCAACACTTCCCCATAGTTCTCGGCTTTGATGTATATGGTGTCATAGACACCTAGTTGTTATACATACTCAAGATTGAGTTTTTTTTCCTTCAAATAATCTCCTACTTTGTTTCTTGGATCCCACATCTGGAGTTCATCTATCTAAGATCCAAATGAATTCCTATGTGTGACCATAACCTCCACCTACTTCTAGTCTTTAATTATGATTTTCCCAATATCCAATGGGAAGGGGTGAAGCAAACCTTTCCTCTTTTTTTTTACAAGCCTTTTCAATGCCAAGGATGAGTTGGGGGGAAATCTCCTCCTTAGTAAGTTTATTCTGGACATGCACTAGTAGTCTATAAGGTTGGGACATAATTCCCTTTATTCTAATGACTATGTAATTAGGGTAATACCATACATCCCCAATCAATGTACTTATACTCATAAATTGTTTTCATGATACAAATTATTCTATCAATGATTATAAATTATTATACATAGTTTTTAGTAGCTAAGTATCATTTTTTAAAATATTAGTGTGTTGTGAATGGTATTTAAATCCATGATATGCATAAGAATGTTAATACAATATCTTTTTTTTCAAATATAATTACTATATTCAGATAAGTTTTATTGTTTTATCAATCAGATTTATAAAAATAGCCTACATGTGTCATACAATTTTTTATTACCAATATAAGAATTATGAAATTTATTAGAATTCATTTAATCAACGTCGTATTAAGTTTTGTAAGTGCATGTAGCTACAAAATAAGCAAATTCAAATAAGTTCATTATGCAAATTTCTTGATTAGATCAATATCAATCAGCCCATACATATCCATTGATATCATATAAGTCAGAATTAAATATTTACTAAATCTATTTTACTCGTTTGTCAATAAAACATAAAATCGATTACATCTCCTCTCTGGTAGTATTCTCTATATGAAATATCTCCTTCCTCCTTTTCTTGTCTAATTTCCTTCCTTCTAAACTACCTTCTTAATTGAATGGTGTCTTTCCCTTTCCACACTCTCCTCTATTGCATAACAATGCCACTTCTTTAAAACGAATGCCCTTCTATTAATGAGTCTTGGATTACAATATTTTCTCCTTTATTTTTTTTTTCTTTGTTTTTATTCCATCTTTATGTTTTTTTTCTTATTTCTAGACTAAGTTATTTATTTTTATTTTTTTATTGCTTTTATTATTTTGTATTCTTTTTTTCATTTTCATTTTGTTTATTTTGGCAATTCCTTCTCTTTTCCTATTTTTTCCTTACTAAAAAATTTCAAACTTTTTATTCATTTTCACTTTAATTAATAAACCTAAATTAATTTCAGTTATGCAAATCACATCACAAAAAAATTAATTGTTACACACGTAAGCCATGCAAGATTACATCACCTAAGTATAAATATGTCTAACACACATACATATATAATTACCTAAATGAAGATAACGTAAGGAATATGATAGTGCTAACCAATTAGACTATGCATTTAATATATATTTTTCATCATGGTGTGTGTAGGATTATAGCCAATTTTTTGACATCCTATGACATCTCAATCTACATCTTCCTCTTTGATGATGCTTTCCCTCCATCACACTATGAGGGATGGATTCTCATGTGTTAAACTCACAACAAAGCAGGTAGTTAGAACATAATGGCTGTGATATATATTCATCATAAAATATAATTAAAATAATAAATCAACCTCATCATAGAGTAAATATATACTTACATCTAATTCATAGCATTGTGATCATGTAACCTAATCAATATATTACTATCCCATACCAACATATATTTCAAAGCTTAGTCAAAATATAATAAAATCAAATGTGTTGACTTTAAGTATCCAAGGATAGTCAAATAGTTTACTTAACGAGGAATCATGATGTAACAAGATAATTAAATAAAATTTATTACAAAGTTTTCAATTCTCAAATAATATAATGTGAATCCTCAATGGGTTTCATCCTTGATTTATTGAGATAAAAAGGGCTTTTGTACTTGAAATCAAGTTACACAATTAAGGGGTTTCAACTTTCAAAGCAAATGTAAAGCGTGATGTTTATACAAGGTTAGATATTTGAATACAGTGTTGAATGATTTACTCCATACCAATGTTTGGTTATTTATATCTTCAAAACCTTCCATTGAAAGATGTAACTCCTCTAAGGGTGGTGACCATTTGTTAAATGACTAATGGTTACTAGTTAATTAAACAATATTGTAATTAATAAATGTTGTTACATGGATGATCCACTTAAATAATTAAATCTACTATTGTTAATTGTTTTATTTTTTTTTGGGTGATCCTCTATATGGCAGCTTCCAAATGAAACGTGTCACTCCTTTTCAAGGATAGTGATTTATATACACTTTATTACTGGTTGTGATTTCTTTGAAAAACCTGTGATTCACATAGACCTATGATTTCTTATATTTTGGATTGGGGATATTACATCCCTTAATAAATATTAACTAAAAATTATATATGAAGTTTTATTATATATGTGGAAGATAAACATGTCCCAACGTCCTCATGTGTGTAGAATAATATTCTCCAATGACCTTTATTAAACAAAGACAAGCTAAATAAATGGTGATCTGGAGTATTTTCATTGGTCATATGGTTTGAATGAAAAAATGTGAAAAAGAAAAGTGTCATAATGAAAAATTGACATGTGGAAAAAGTATAAAAAGTTTATATAATTAATTTTTATATTGGAATTGTTTTATTATATTGTTAATGGGTTTTGTGTTGCACATGTGGAACCAAATAAACATTGAGCCATATTACCTCATTATCAACATTGTCATATATTCCACTAATGCCACCAAAATATTCTTTCCACATAACAAATTATTCCCACCATAATTCCTCAATTCTCAAAATATTATTTAATATCCTATTTCCTTATGGTTATTAATAACAATGGGATATTAAATCCAAATTTAATTGAATCCTAATTATAATATTATATTTTATTGGTTTATTAAAGCATTGGATAATCATGTCAAGTCCCAAATTTACTTAACCCCACTTCCACATGGATGGTTATGTGTGCTCTTTATTTACAAAGAGATATTTCAAAACCTTCGTGGCACTTTTCATTATATACCTTTGTCTCGTTTTAATACACTTTATTTATCTCCAATCTTTACCTTTCCCATTACCAAGTGGAATTCCACTTATAATGCATGGGGGGCAATTTTGGTTTTGGTTTATTTAACAAGATATTTTAATGGGATATGTTTTATGTTAGTGCCTAAACTCTTAACATTAACGTATATTCCTCCTACATGGATCTCCACTATAAGTGGTCAATAGTTATGCTGGAATATGTTTTAATATGATATTGCATTGACATAGGATGTTTTTGAAATTAATAACTCCTTTTATGTTTGGCGCTGAAACATGGATCTACTTGCCTTTTTCATGTTCCATGTGCGGTTGGTGGTTTTGGTGGGAAGTGGACCATGTCTAATATGGGAAGCACTTTACTAAATAAAATATGGCGTTTTAACCTCCCATAAAATATGGGATTTAATTCCTTTTTATTAATTGCATGCAAAGCTAATCGTAAAGTTCTTTAAAGCTTACTTTGGGTGATTTGGGGTTCTTAGCCAATATTGGCTATGTAAAATCTTATTTCATTTTATATTGGCAATTTTTATTATTATGAGATAGAGAAAAATGTAGAAAATATTACAAAAGCTATATATATTTTATAGAGGTAGAATTTTGAAATAGCTTGATTGCGGCCATTTTACCTATTACAAATCTTATAAGTCTGTAAAAAATTATAGAGAGAGCTTTTAGCCCATTTTGGAGAAGAAATTAATTGCAGAGGTTCAAATGAATAGGGATACCTTTGTTAATCAAGTTTAGAGTCTTCAATATCTAGTTTTCTATTATAGTGCAGGTGACTGGATTCACTTATCATTATTGTGAGTTATATTATTACTTGTAAATTGATTTTTAATGGATGGAATTATTATTTATCAATCTTAGGGACATAATCAATTCCTGAACCTCGTAAATAACTAGTCTCTATTTTATTTTTAGTTATCTATCAATATATCAGTTTTAAATTATTATTGGTATTTAAAATTTAATTACTGGAAATTAATTATGAGGTTATTCAAAAATATAGAATATGAATGGAATGTTTTAAATGAATAATAGAGTTATATGAGTTTACCAAAGTACTCATAATCACAATTATTGTAGATAATTTACATTTTCATTAAATTCATTTTTAAGAAATAAATTTTATAAATTGACATATTATTAAAATCTATTTTTAAATAAACAATTTTGATAGTAGGGGTTACTTACTATTTATGGATTAGATGGTGTAGATAAAACTACATAGTGGAAAACTAACACCCCACCTTAATCATAGCTTAGGTGGGTAGACGAATTGTTTCCTGATAAAAATAGATGAGGCACCAAATTCATAGAGATGATCCCCGAAAAGAGGAAAAATATGGAGCTGATTGAACTCCAAGAAGATCCCACAAATGAAGATACCTGCTCTCAATGAAGGGTTTGATGGGTTTACAAAAAAAATTCTCCATTTTCAAGATGTAGTGGAGATGAATACCCTTCTCATAGATGGGCATCCAAATAAAACATAAGTAAATCTAAATATGCTTGGTTTATTGATGGATGATCAAATTCTTATAGATCTAGATTATGCTTTGATTATCGTAAATGATAATTGTTGGTCATAAAAATTAAATGTCAAACTCAGTGAGAATACCCTTAATACAAATAGTCTAAGAGACAATATTAACAATGGCTTTGTGTTCTGCCTCTATTGAAGATAAAGTAATATTGATCTTCTTCTTGCTTGACCAACTAATCAAACTTGAATGAAGGGAAAAATTGTTGCCAGAAGTAGACTTGTAATTCTGAATATCACCAACCCAGTATGAATATATATAATCAATTAAGTCAATAATCTATTTCTTAAATAAATGATCCCTACAATTGTAGCTTTAGCATGTTTAGGTGATTATTTAGTCTATGGTAGTTAGCTACCACTTATCTTAGCTTAGTGGATGTTAGACATTTGTTTTCCACTAGTCTGTTGTTAGTTCTCCATGATTTTAGGTGGAAGTTTCATATTATCTCTCCTATATAAGACACCTATTGTGAATCTATTTATCAATCAAGGAAATCTATTTATCAACCAAGGCATAATCTAGAAATTGCATATTTTCTACAACGTATGTAACCTTTGATTCTTCCTTTAATAATTATATATCCAACAAAAGGATATTGTTATCTTAGTGGTTGTTACATAATTTTTTTTAGCAGAATAATACAAGTTTTCTGTGATGTATGTAACCTTTGATTCTTCCTTTAATAATTATATATCTAGAAAAAGGATATTGTTATCTTGACTGTCAACTTAAAATTTGTTGACAGCTATTTCTATTTTTAACAAAAAATTTGAATGCAATTTTTCTAATACAAAAATGTAACATATCCAATTTTTTTAATCTTATAAATATTTAAATTTTAATAAATATTATTTGTATTAAAATAATATATAATCGATTTATTTTTTAACTTGTAACCAAAAATAGGCAGGCTGTCAATTTCTAACCCGATAATACTATTTGTGCTTCGACAATGTATCATAACTTTAAGAGATAAAAATGAACCAAGACAATCGACCAAGCTTTCTATCTTTATTTACAAGCATGGATAAAATTTAAGGGTCGTTCAACATTGCCTTTAAAAAATTAGGATTGCTCTTTTTTTAAAAATCAAATGTCAAAAAAAAATTATATATATTATATCTTGATATATATAATTTTAGACATTTTATTTTTTTTAAAGATACATAATCTTTAATTTTTGAAATGAAATGTTGAATAATCAATATATATAATTTTTGATATTTCATTTTTTTAAAAGATAAATCATCTTACTTTTTGAAAGGGAATGTTGAATGACTATTAGATTTAAACTATGATCATCTTTTACATATGAATTTTTTTGAGGATTTAAAGATTTAAGATTTATAAAAAAAATTATTTAAATATGAAATTTAAATTTTAGAATGTAAGATATTATATCTACATAACAACGATAAAATAATTTTTATATGTTGATTTAAATCACATCATTGTAGATGGATTTATATTTTATTTGAAACTTTACCAATTTAAAATTTATAAATTAGATAAAGTTCAAAATTGTCATACAATAACTAGAACATTAATGAGTATCATGTTTCCTATACTATATTGATTTTATAGTGAATTATATTTAAACATTTTAATTACTATAACATGTAATTATTTAAAAATTTGTAATTTTGATTACAGAAATTTGTGCACATGCATGTCACATGTCCCAATACTTTGAAAATGTTGAATCATGTTGTAATTTTTGAAATTATATAGTGCCATAAATCTAAAATTTTCTCACGAATAATTGATTTCTCAAGATAGACTTATTTTGATGCCCTCTTTCTCAAAAGACAATTGTAAAAGAGATGCAAGGTTTTTAATATATTGAATCATAGGATTTTAATATAGCATTGAATTTTTACATGTTAAATAGATATATCAATGAAGCACATAAACATGATATCTATCATGACATCAAAGTAAGAATAGAATGTATAATTAATGTGTAAGATTAATAATGACACTATGATAACAAATAATTAATATACAAGAAATGTCATTTAATATCATGTAATTTGCACATAGTGTCAGACATAGTGTCCAAAGGTCAATACAAGAGACATGTGAATGTTGCATAAACACATAAGGTGTAGGGCCATACATACATAACATAATGATGTCATACAAACAAATAATTTAAATATATAAAGCCAGGTCGACACATAATAAGAAAGAAAGTTCTATTTTAGCATGTAATAAATTTAGAAAATGAAACTAGTGTACATCTACCATATACATTCATGTTATTGTTAAAAAATAGTATTTTCATCAAACACATGTATAGTATAAGTGAATAGTAAAATATTTGTAAGATATAAATTTTAATATGGTATAAATATTTTGGATAAATATAATATGTTTGTATTATTCATGGAGAACAAAGAGATGTCCCCAAATTATTAATGTTATTAAGTAATAATAAAATTTTGATATCAAAGTTATATAAAAATATATTTTTATATCACTAAATACTTTATGAGAAATAATTTATATTTAAAAATGAAAAATAAAAACTATGTAATATACAATAAAAAAAATATAAAAAGAAATAAATTAACAACATTTTAAAAATAAACAATTGAAATTTGAAATATCATATTTATATATGACTGCTCATAAGGTAGACTTTTAAATTTCATCCTACAAAGATGTTTGTTATTATAATATTTCTTTTTAACTCCTCAAGAAGAATATTGGGATCCTTGATTTCTCATTGAATAGTGTTAGAGAAAAGTCATAGAAAAAATAAATTTGTTGTCTAAAAATGAAAACTAGTTTTGTTTCCATAGTACAAATTATCATGCTAACTTGCATTGTAGTTATGATAGCTACTTTGTAAATGAAAAGAAAAAAAATGAACAAAGAGAGAGAACGAGATAAAAGAAGAAAGATAAATTAAAAATAAAGAAAGCAAGTAGAGTTTAGATCCTTGTCTAGTTTCAAGTATGTTCAATCAAATGTTGAGTCTACAGTTTATTAGATGAGACTTTGGAAGGTGTTACCTTATTTACTTTTGTTCAGTATGTGAAAGTTGTAGGTGCATTCATTATGGATACATTAATAGAAAACTGAATTTTTCTTAACCCTATTATTTAATAATTGAAAATCCATTTCCAATAATCAAATTATATATGTATTCATCTCTTAATCTATTTTAATAAAAGATCAAATTTTATTTGGTCAGATATTCAACATTTCATGAACAATGATTATGTTATTATTATATTAATTATTTTAATAGATTACGCGCACGCACGTGCACACACACACACACACATTTAATTTAAATTTTTATTAAAAATATACATAATTTAATAGTTAACTTAATTTTATTTATGTGATTAAATTTTTTAATTTTATTTAATAATATTTATTTATCTTTGGATTTTTTGAGGGATGTTTTTCAAGACAATTTTTTTTTCGATAATATATTATTAGGATAGATACATTAACTTTTTTATTGTGACAACTAATTTCAATAAGATTTACCATTACAAAATATAAATGATTATGTAATTTTAAATAATTATTAATTTATAAGAATAAAATATAGAAGTGATATATAAAACTACTATTTTATTACAGTTGTCAAATCCTTTTTATTGAGTATTTTGATACGTTGTACTTTTTAAATAATGTGCTCTTAGTATAGTTAATCACTTTTGAATGCAAAACTATTTAACATATATAAATATTTTTTTATTAGTTGTATTAATTATTTAATATAATTAAAATTTTATAAAAGTATGTTATATTTATTACAAATTTATTATTAATAATTAATAAAATTATTTTATGAAATAGATGTTTTCCAATTTTAAAATATTTAATCAATAAAAAAAATATCCAATAAAATTTAAGTAATAATTATATTAAATTGATGGTTTGATATTTTTTAATCTAAACAAAAATTTAAATAGTATATTTTCTATTAAAATATGTTTGATGCAATCTAATGAATGTTTTGGTGATTACATAAATGACAACTTTAAAGGTTTTCTTAATCATTTTAACACATTTCATTAAATTGAAATACAATAGAAAATAAATATCAAATTTAGAGGAACCAATATATCTTAAGATTAAACTTGGTGGAACTGATATTTTTAAGACGTTGGTTTTATGAGGAGGCATTCTACAATTTAAATAGTTAGTATTATATATAAATTTAATAAATTGTTCTAAAATTATATAGTTTCACAAAAAATTAACATTAAATTTTATTATAATATTTTTTAAAAGGACAAAAACATTTTAAATTATATTATCAATAAAATTATACTACATATAAATTATTATTGGGTTATAATTTTCAATACAAAATAATAATAAATTGTGTATACTCCTTGACCTTATAATATTAATTGAAACTTTTCCTCTTAAATTATAAATTCTCTTATATTTAAAGAAAAAAATAAATTTTAGACACCCAAATAAATTTATATTTCATAGGAACCCACATAGCATATAAAGTAAATTATAGTTTCTAGCTAACCATCCAACACAATAAAATTTTTGAAGGTATATATTAATACTTTTTAAGATGAATATTCTGTAAAAGTAAACAATTTCAATATAGGTCATATGTAAACTTAAATGTTTTATCTTTTGTCTATTTTAAAAATCTTTAAGACCTTTTAAGATCTAGTGTTTTATCTTATCAAATAAAACAAATATAATACATTTAATTTACTACTCTCAATAATTTGATACATTATTATACCATTATCTTGTCTAGACATTTTCACAATAATTTTAATGGAAGGGAAAGCAATGGGAAAAGATGATTCGATGGCCATATTATTATAATGTAACTTTTTATGGTAGTTAATTTTTACTATAAATATCTTTTATTTATCTCTTTTGAAAATCAATATTAATACATTTATTTAAAAAATCAATTTTATTACATTGGTTTAAAAAATCAAATTTAATACGTGTATTTTGGATTTTATCACATAGTTTGTCTTTTAAAAATTTCTAATGTTTGATTGTATAACTCTTTATGGGAAAGTATAATTAGAAAGAGTGTTTGCATGGAAACCCTATGCATGATGAATTGGATAACATTATGTATTCGGCTACATCTTGATAATTGCAATTCCTAAGCAACCCATCACACTCTCCTCATGACTTTATATAGACCATAAAAATGTGGTTTGAGTTTATAAGCTCAACTTTTCTTCATAGAGGACTTCATATAGGTTTGTAATCACAAATATACCTTGTCCCCTACTTCAAATTTCATTTTTGTTCTATGTTGATCTACATATAACTTTTGTTGATTTTGTACATGATGAAGATTGTCCTTGAGAGTCTTAAGGATATCTTGATCTTGTTGGATCAAGTCCTTAAATCTTGTAGCTCTACAATCTAGAATGACCAAATCCATGAATTAATTTAAAACATACCCATACAAAGCTTTGAAAGGTTTCATTCCAATTGACATGTGATAAGAAGTATTATAGCAGAATTCTCCTCAATGCAACTATTTGATCCATGCATTTTGTTTCCCTGAGATATAATTACTTAGATACTCTTCAATCCACTTATTGACATATTTAATTTGGCCATCTGTTTGAAAATTATAACTTGTACTTGGGGTTAATTAAGTACTTACTAGGTGAACAAAATCTTCCTTACAATGAACTTATAAAGATGCTATCTCTATCACTAACAATGTTCTTTGGCAGCCCATGTAGTTTGAATATTTCTTTGAAACATGTTCTAGCTACAAAAGGCCATCATACTTAGTGGGGAGGGAAATAAATGAGCATACTTTATCCAATTGTCAATAACTACATAGATTCAACTCTTCCCTCAAACCAAAGGCAATCGAGAAAAAAATCCTTTAAAATACCTTCTTATTTTTTAGTAGTATGGGCAAGGGTTGTAACCTTCTCTTCTTTTTAATTTTAAATCTCTTTTACCTATTGGGGATAAAAAATTTCCCTTTCTTCTCCTAATGGGCTCAGGTCTTCATATGTAGAAGGTGGCAGAGTCATTGGAGGAGTTATTATTGTTGGTGGTGCCAATGATGCACTTATTTGTAATTAGAACTGAATATGTGGATGGGAAATTCTCTCCCATGGTAAACGTTTTCTCAATGGAGTGACTTTTCCACATACTTGGTCAAGCTTGGATTTTTCTCAATAGTAATAGTAGTTGACTGTATGGGTGAAGATTGTGGCATAAACATCTCTAGTTGAGCTAAAAAATTTTAAGGACTAGTGGCCTTCTAGGGCTATAAGTAGAAACTATAGCCCTAATCTAAAAATGAATAGCTTTCTTTGAAGCATTTTTTTACTTTGAAGTTGAAAGAATGGGAGAGTCAACATAACTAGATAAAATAATATTTGGTATAGTTGGATGTAAATGTGTCCCACTCTTTTTGTCATTTTCACAATAGTTATCAATGAAAGGAAAAGAAAACAGAAAAGATGACTACATTGTCATATTATTATGATGTAACTCTTGATGGTAGTCAATATTTATTTTAAAGTATTTTTAAAATATTTTTTCCCAAATAATTTTTATATGAATAAAATTTTTAAGGGTTTATTTTAAACTTTTTTAAAATATTAAAAAAATTATAAAGATTAATAATTCTATTACAAAAAAATTATAATTGATGATAAATAGTTTCAATATATTTTTAATATTGTATTGAATTGTTAAAAAAAAGATTAAAAAAATAATGTAATTTTAATTTTAATATATATTAAAAAATTTATAAAGTTTTAAACAAAATTTTTAAATAAGAAGAAAAATTACATCATAAATTAAAAAAAATCAAATTTAAAAATTGTTATTTTTATCGACATCACACACTACTTTTTATATTTCATCCTCTTATCTATCATTATAATTACATCTATGATTTTTTTTTCAAAAATATTACCAATAAATATACTAAACACTACAACTTTTTCAATGGAATAATACAATTTTATAACAACATACATTACTTTTGATTCTTTCTTTAATAATTATATACCCAACATAAGGGTATTGATTCTTCCTTTAATAACTGTATACCTAACAAAAGGGTATTTATTCTTCCTTTAATAATTGCAATCTCTCTTTTCTCATGTTTTTGTCGTACTAGGTAATAATATCAGCACTGGAATATCAACATAACCTTGCCTATCAATTTAAAATATGTTGATGGCTATTTTAAGGAAAATTGTAATGTTTTCAATTTATATACACACACACACACACACACACACACACACACACACACACACTTCATAAATTATAAACATAAAAGTTGTTAAAAGTTGTCCATTATATATATACTCTTGTTTTTATCTTACTAGCTTTCTTCTAGGAACATGAACATCACATTAAAGGTAGAATTGAGTTAGTGGATGAAGGGGTATGTTGTGATATATAAAATTAATTATTAAAATTGTAGAATGCTGCATCTATTAAACCCATCATCTAAAAAGTATCAATTCTACCCGATTTATTTCTAAAAAAATATCAATTCCACTAACTTTAAAATTAATTTTTATTTATATAAAATATTTAAAAATATTAGAAATCTTTAAAATTTTCATTTCATTAATAATTAAGGTTTCTCTTTCCATTGAAATGCATCTAACCCATTTTTAAATATTTATGTTGTTCTACCTACGTTTTTGTATGGATAAATAAAGTTTAGATTGACAAGAAGACTATTCAAGCCAACATAATGACTAAATTAAATAATTTTTTAGATTGACCAATTACATTAAAATTTGAATGATATATCTATTTCATTAAATAATTTTATATTAATAATTATTAACAATAAATTTATAACATATAACATACGCTTAAAAAATTACAGTTAAGTCAAATAAATAATAAAAATGTTTGTATTATAATATCAAATTCTAAATTTTAAGATTTAAAATGATTAACTTAAATAAGAACACACTATTTAAAAAGTACAACATATAAAACTACTTAATAAAGGGGAAAAGATGAATCTCATACCACCTACTTAAATAGCATTTTTATGTTATATTTTTATTGAGCATTTTTTAAACTAAACAAAGACTTATCCTCATTTTCATCATTCATAAAGTGGTTATCATAATTAGAGTGCAAGTTAGTATGACAATTTATACTTAGGAAACAAAATAGGGATTCTAGTTTTAGAAAAGGAATTTATTTACTTGCATTGTATTTTTCCAAAGATTATCTAATGAGAAATCAAGGATGATCATATTTCTCTTAAGAAGCTATAAATCAACATTATCATAACAAACTTCCTTACATGACTTACTATACATTATACATTATATGTATTGATATATCTATTAATTATTTACCTTATAAAGTAGGTTTTACATATCAAACCCTTTTTAATCCTTTTGTTTTAAGGTTTTACTTATAACATTTTTAAATACATATATCATTTTAACTATTTTAACTTTAATTTATATAAATACTAGTAATATGGCTCCTACAAGTTCCCATCCAAGGATAATTCAAATTCCTTTACTCTCCTTCTTCCTTCTAGCCCTAGGCCATCTGTGGATATAGCTGATGGGTAGGTTACAATGGAAGATGCTAACATAAAGCAATGTAAGTATCTAATGGGATGACATCCAGACTATAGAAATATTATCCAAGATCTAAACTAGTGACATGTACTATGGTAAAGACTAACCTCCCAACAACAAAGGCCATCAAGGATTTGGCTAGAAATAGGGTACCATATAAGGGGCCACAACTAACCCTCCCCTAGTACTAGTCCTGTTGGAAGTTTCTAATGAGTTTTCTACAAAATCCATTCACCCCTCTTTTATTGAAGTGGTAGTTAGGAAAAAATCTATTGGGAAGCCATTGACACCTACTAAGGCTATTACCTATATCTATTTCAAGAGAGACCCACTACTAGAAATCCTTGAAGAGGAAGAGAAGACATAAATCATGCTCTCTACTAAATAATTTATCTAAGATATAAAGGTATCAATTTGGTATAAATTAGTAGCAAAGAATGAGGATGCAAAAATGGTGCCAATACCAATAAAAACATCAAAAGTTTTGAAATAATATGTAGATCTTATGCTTGATGAGCTACCAAATGGTTTGCCACCAAAAAGAGATATTCAACATCACATTGATTTGATTCCAAGATCAGTTCTACCCTATCAAGAAGCATATAATACGATTCCAACAAAACATTCATAATTAAATAAATAGGTTATTGAATTGCTAAGAAATAAGGTAATAAAGGAGAGTATGAGTGCATGTGCAACACCAACATTGCTAACTCTAAATAAACATGGAGGATGGAGAATGTGTGTGGATAGTAGATCAATTAACAAAATTACAATCCAGTATAAGTTTTTTGTACCCCATTTTAGATGATATAATGGATATGCTTGTAGGAGAAAATATTTTACCAAGATTGATCCAAGGAGTGGAAAACTGCATTCAATATGAAGAATGGATTATATCAGTGGATTGATGCCATTCATATTATCTAATGCACCTAACACATTTATGAGGGTGATGAATACAGTGCTATAAGCATATATTGATAAGTTTGTAGTTGTTTATTTTGATGATATTTTGATATTCAATAAGACTAAAGAAAAACACTTAAAACATTTGAGAATGGTAATGGATTTGTTAAGAAAGGAGAAGTTGTATGTAAATTTGAAGAAGTGTAGGTTTATGTAGAATAGATTGGTATTTTTAAAATTTGTAGCTTCAATGGATGGTGTGAAAATGGATGATGAAAATATAAAGGAAACTATTGAATGACCTATTCCAAAAATAATTATAGAGGTAAGAAGTTTCCATGGTTTAACAATTTTTTACATAAAATTTATTTAAAAATATAGTAGTATTGTGACACCAATGATAGATTGCATGAGATGAAAAGAATTTGCATGGACTAGAGCAACTACATAAAGCTTTGAATTTTTGAAAAATAAGATTATAAAAAGGCAAATTTTAGCATTACTAGATTTTATCAAAGTGTATGAGGTTGATTGTGATCCTTCATTTATAGGAATTAATGTTGTGTTGAGTCAAGAAGGAAAGTCAATAGCATATTTTAGTGAGAAATTGAATGAGGTAAGAAAAAAGTAATCTACTTATGATGTTGAAATTTTAGCAATTCTACAGGCATTAAGACATTGGAGACATTATCTGGTGCCTAAATATTTTATATTATTTACAAATCATGAGGCTTTAAAGTATGTGAATATACAAAGAAGCTGAATAGTAGGCATGTAAAGTGGGTTTCTTTCTTACAAGGATATACTTTTGTTTTGAAACATAAATCAGGGAAACAAAACTAGGTAGCTGATGCATTGAGTAGGAGTATAGAATTATTAACTACTATGGTGAGTGAAGTAGTTAGATTTGAAGCTATTAAGGAATTATATGATAATAATCCATATTTTAGAAAGATAGTTGAGTAGCGCAAGAATCCATTGACTGGTGGGACAAATACTATTCATGATGAGTATCTTATACAAGAAGGTTATCTCATCAAAGGGAAACAACTAAGCATTCTAGTTGAGTCTGTACGAGACAATATAAACTCTAATTTCTAAGTTTAGGCTTATTTAAGCAATATTTGGGTTTGTAATTATTTCAAGTCATTCAATACAAATCAATTCTAAGTTATTATTTCAGAACTTGATCTATTGGTAATTTTATTTTCTTGATATTTTTTTATTTCATTAAATGGATTATCTTATGTACTCAATCTAATATGAAATCAAAACTTGGCATAATTTTATGAAAAATTAATAATAAAAAAATGAGAAAAAAAAAAATTATTATACATTTTGAATCAAACACCTCAATTACTTTGACATGAATATGCTAAGTATTGTTCGCACAAATGCTTGACACATGTTCATCAACTTTGACAAAATATTGAGCCACAAAAAATGTACAAACCCTTGTATTCTTACTTTGAGTTTGTCCTAAATTTTTATCTTGGATTTATTATTCTAATGAATTATGTACAAAATACATTATGATCTAAATATCCATAAATTTATTGAATCAGCTTCCTGAATAAAATTTAATTACGAGTCTTTTTTTAAATACACCCAAATTTTCCATAATTCATACATCGTTTTATTAAATTCATAACACTTTCAAATAAAACATTTAAATATATAATTAAATTATCCATAATAAATAATAAAAATAATTACATGTCTATAAATGACTACATGTGCAAGAATGTACCTTCCCATTTATCATACACAAAGTTTCCATACAAACATGCTATCTAATCATTCGTATCAATAACATTAAGATGAGTGTAGTTTGAACAAGTTAACAAGAAAGCTGCCAACCATAACTAATACATTCAAACTTTCCTTTCTATGCAAACAAAATTGACTTAATGACTCATATTATACCTTTTCAGTTAATAAAAAGCTATAATAATTATATCACATTTTTTAAAAAGAGGTTAAAGGCATTTGAAACCTTTTTAATTAATTATTTTTTTAAAAAAAATATACAAATTCAAATCTTAAAAAATAGTTTAGCTTCCTTTCTTTTACAATCATACGGACCAAGCTTCAAATTAATATTTCCAAATTCATCAACAAATGCAAGTCTTCAAAAAAATAGCTTAATTTCCTGTCAGTTTACCATCACACAGACCAAACTTCAAATTATAATTCTTAGATTGATCGACAAATACAAATCTAGAAAAATAGCTTGGCTTGCTTACTCTTTACCATATCTTAAGGAAAGCACAATACACAAACCAAGATTGAGATTAGTATTCCCAAATTTATCAACAAATGCAGGTATAGCTTACTTGCATTTAAAATTTAGAAAGCATATACTCAACTATCCTTTAATAATTCACGTGTTGGTCTAATAACGTATGCAGTAAAAAACACGCTTGTGATAATATCCTCGTATTAACGTGTATGTAGGCCTGAGTCCAACAACTACCATTTTCTCCATCATCTCCCTTTAAGATGAAAAATCCCGCGACTTGAGAACCATATAAAGTTATCTCATTTCACTATGCACACTGTAAAGAATGCAATCATTCACTTAACCATGGCCAAAACAAAAACTTCATTGTTAAAGCCCAGTTTACATTAATTGACAGTATGATTGTTGATTTTTTTAAATATATGAGAAATTATAATTTAGGAAGTCAGTTGCCCTGTATGGGTTATTATTATTTTATATTGAAATTTTGTTAAAAATGATTTGATTATCTAAAAATAAAATAAAATAAATAATTCTTATTAAATGACCGTTATATGTTGGAAGTTTTTACGAAATAATAATTTATATATAATATAATTTTGTTAATAATATTATTTAAAATTATATACAAATAAATAATAAAATTTCACATTTAATTTAACAATTCAAAAAATTGATATATAACACCAACTATTAAAATTGTAGAATGCTGCCTCCATTAAAGTACCATCTAAAAAGTATTAATTCTACCAAATTTAATTTTAAGAAATATCAATTTCAGCAAATTCAAAATTCCTTTTTATTTTAATAAAATCTGTAAAAATATTTAAAAAACCTATAAATTTTTCATTTTTTTTAATAAATAGAGCTTTCTCTCTCCATTGAATTGCATCTGACCTATTTTTAAATATTTATGATGTTTGTTATGTTTCGTATAGATAAATAAAGTCTGGATTTTCAAAAAGGTTATTCAAACCAACATAATTACTACTAAATTTTTATTAGATAATTTTTTAGATTGATCAAAAATTTAAAAAAATTGAATAATATATCTATTTTTTGAAATAACTTTATATTAATTATTAAAAATAAATTTATGATATCTATCTTACTATTATAAAATTACAATTAATAGAAATGATAAAAATGTTTATATTAATAATCTAACATTTATTGTCATTAACTTCAATAAGAGTACATTATTTAAAAAGCATAACGTATCAATCTACTTAATAAAAGGGAAAAGATGACTCTAATACCATTTGTATACACCGCTTCAATATTATATTTTTTATAAATTGGCAAGATCATTCAAAAACAACATATAACAGTATAACAGGAATTTAGGGTGGAAAATCTTGTTGAAGTCGGTGAACATTAGAATCATGATAAAAAAAATTATTTTATTTATCCGGATGATGTATCGTATTTGTAAACACAGATTCTTTCAAAGATTCTCTCTTTGAAGATTAAAGTGAAAAAAGAACGTTGCGCGCAATTTTTTACAAGATGTCGACAAAACATTATAAAGAAACAAAAAAAGATAATCAGCAAAGTAAAATTTAGTTAACTACTAAAGTATGTATAATTTTAGCCAAGTCCTTAAATTTGAACTGACAGCAACAAAATTATATTAAAACAATTTATATATTGATAGCATAGTCGTTGCTCATAGAATGTGGAACATTCACAACCGAACCGAAAAAAACCTTGATTGTTTATCAAAATAGATGAAGACATGAATAAATAATTTGATTGTTGGAGCTGGAATTTTAAATATTAAATAACTGTAAAAAAAAATGAAATCTTTTTCTTTCTTTTCTCTTTTTCCTTTTTTTTTTTTCTTTTTTCATTTTTCTCCATCTCAATACATCTTTAATAAGTGAAATTATACATTTAACCTAATAAATATAAAAAAATAAAGTCACATGTTCAAAAGTCTTATGTAAGAAATTGTAAAATCTTCAGGCTGTCTTTTGATTGAACATGCTAGAGTGCAAGTTATCATGAAAAGTTGTATCATGGAAATAAAACTGTTTTTTATTTTTAGACAAAATTTAAATTCACTCTATTTTAAATCAAGGATCCCAATATTATTCTTGTAGAACTACAAACAAACATTATCATTTTAAGCTTCTTAACAAGATGAAAGTACTTAATCTACATTATAAGCATTTATGTATCCATTATATACCTTATATAGTATGTCTTGCATCTTAAACCCATGTTGAATCTCTTGACCCAAGGGATTGCTTGCTACATAATTAAAAGTATGCATCAATTTAACTATCTTAATAGAGTTTTCCATAATAAATATTTTTAAATATGCAATATTTTCAATATAAACTTATTTATCAAGGAAGTTTGTTGAATGTAATCTATTTCTTATGTATTATAAATTTAATATTTTTTATAAAACACCTTATTTTCATTATTGGAAGAGAATAAAATTATTAGAAAAATATTAATCGTATTTACATAATCAATATGGTTTTTAAATAAAATTTAGAATTGATCAAAAAAATTTAAATAATAATATTAAGATCACTTTTTATATTAATATTATTTATAATTAAAATTTAATATTTAATTAATTTTAAAAGAATAATAGAAGATCAAAAATTGAACACTTATATTACAAAAATTTATTAAGAATTGAAAAAATTTCAAACAAAATTTATTTGAGTTTAAATTTTTTATAGATTAGTAGTTAGTAACATTATTATTGTATAGATATTTACTAAGAGGTAAATATAAAATGGGTTAGTTTTTATTAGTGTACTTAATATATTATTAGCAACATTATATTCATATTATAGTGGTTTGTTGGGAATTGGTTATCTGAGATTTGAGCTTTTCAAATATAGGAAATAGTACTCCTGTATAATGTGTAATATTTTGTATGGTTTGATATAGAAGCAGGAGAAATAATATAATATATTTTTATTCATTTGTTCTATGTAACATGTGTTGATCTTCTAAAAATATGCACCAACATATTTATATGGTATCAAAGCCATGTCTAATCCTTAGTTTTGTTTTTAGAGTAATCACTAGTTAGTTATAATATTTTATAATAGTTTTATGCTTTATTAATAGAGTGTTAACGGTTATGAATGTTGAGTTGATCATTCAGTTTTAGATTGGTGGAAGCATTTATTACGAATTTCAATACATGCATTTTATGCACAATTGTTATGACACAATTTGCATTACACTGAACTAGGATCACATTGGCCATATCATAAATATTTATGGAAGTTCAATCGTCAAAACTAATCATGTAAGTCTTTTATCGATCAATCGATTGATTCATTTTCAATCTAAATGACTATGGTAGATGCTACACATAGAAATAGTAGTTATCATCTGATTTTACCAAGATGATTGAAACACAACCGTTAAAATATGCAAGTCTGAGTTTTGTTTACGTCCAACTCTACCATTAATCAACAATACACATCTCATCAAGTTTCTTCAGTAGCCAAGCTCCTGGAAGAGGTCATGATCTATAATTTAGAGATAATTATATTCATCCATAATACACTTGTAATTTTGATTTATAAAATAGGATTCAGGGGACATGGAGCAGATTTGAATTGATAAGAAGACATAGATGTCCATGCACCATGCTTAGCTACTACTGTAAATTCATCAATTATTTCCATGTGCCAAAGATTCATGCAGAAGAAAGGAGAAAATATTGGTTGGATGAAAATATGCTATGCATAATTTTAGCATTCTAGTTGCCACTCTTCATCCAACTGTTAACTATCAGCAAAAACTCCTACCTGTAAATATTCAACAACAATGCAAAGATTTAGAATAAGTTCATTTTATTTTTGGTCATTTTTTTTAGTATTTTGGTTTAGACTAATTTTTTCAAAGAGTAATAATTTCATGTCTAAGTCATGTAAATAATTTAAGTTTTAACTGGTATACCTATCTTAGATAAATCATGTAAAAGATGCTAAGAGATATCATTCTCGAGGTGCCTATCTTATACTAGATTTGTGATATAAGTAAAATATATACCTTGAGAATGATATTTATCGACGTCTTTTACATAGATTTATCTAAGATAGGTATGCTAGTAGCAACTATGCATTTTGTGTATTTATGTGACATATAATTTAATTTTTTTCATCAAACATAAAATTTATATTATACATTACATTAAATCATATAGAACTGTAATACACATTACATTAAATTACTACAAACATTAATTTACATAATTTAAAATTTTTAGTCTAAATTGTTATTTAGTATTCATCAAAATGTATTATACACATCGCATATAATGTCAAGTAATAAATAAGTTCACTTAACATAAAATGTCAAATAAAGAATATGTACGTGATTTTTTTCAAAGTTACATAAAATTATTTTTCCTCTAAGAGTTTCAATCTCTCTTCCTCAAATTTCCATTTGTGGTATCATTATCAAATTTTTCTCATTTGTTGCTATCGTATGGTGCTCTATCACTAACAGGAGGATGCTAACCCAAATATCCAACCAAAATAATAGATATACCAACAAAAATCATGTTTGTATTTTCAATAAATGCTTTATGGAGTCTAGAGTCTATGTTCTCTAGTAAATGTTTTCCTAATGAAGCTCATTTCATCAGTCAATATGTATTATATGTGGCGGATATCCTCCTGGAAACTTTTAATCCTTGTTCGTTCTAAATCAAAAAATTCTACAATTAGGATTTGAAGTTGTGCATGGATAGTTGAGGCACCAATTTTTAATGTTACAACTCCAGTTGATGTAAGTAATAGAAGTGGAGATAGCTTTGAGAATGTCGTGTCATGAAGAAATTGATAAATGGCACCTGTCAAATATGATTTTCATGTTCCTATTGTTATTTAGACTATCATATGCAAGGGAAAATTATTTTGACTTGCATGATAATGTGTCATAACCATATCAAGTTTTTTTTTTGGCACCCAAGTTTTCATAATTCATCTTCGGTGTTATATCATCATCTATAAGAAATGTTTTATCTTTTATGGTGCTTATGAATTTGATGGCTTTATTTGTGTATTCTTCACCTCTATATTCGTTATTCCATAATGCTTGTCTATCAATATTTCTTCTTCCCAACATATATATATCTCTAACTTCCATCACATGGCCACGTTGTATCTTGGGTATGATATTCCACTCATGTTCCACTATGTATTGTTGAATAAGTTGATTATCCTCATCTTCAGTATCACTGTGACTTTCAACATCTTTTGGAATTGTTCTTCTCTCCACATGCCAATAGTAATAATTGAATGCATCCCAATTTGATATTATTTATTTATCATCAATTCAAATATCTATTTTTATAATCCAAAATGGCTTGTAAAGTAATAACTATGACCAATATAAATCAATCCATTTATTTGATCCATTAAGATTCAATGGCCACAATGCACCATACCTATAAGAAATAATAACTCAATTGATATTTATTTTATAAATATTATGTATAAGTTTTAATAAACTATTTATATGATTGAAAATCTTACCTACAAACTATTTTTTCTCTTTTCTTACTTAGGTAGGCAACCTCTATACACATTGTATGTCATTCTACACAAGTAATTAGCTCTTCATAATCAAACTAAATATCAACATGTCTAAATTGTCTTGTATTTCGAATACATGGACGTTTCATAAAATTTTGGCATGCTTAAAATTAATGATGTATAACGATTTGTTAGTTACATTGACAAAATATAGATATTGCATAAAACATAGATTACCTGATAATTGATAACATACTTGTATGTTTCGTTGGTATGGATCTTCCTCATAATTCTAAGAATGAAAAATATAATGGAAGTAACTCTCAATAGTTTTTCATTTAAAATCATTTTTCCAATCAAATTTATCCATATTTGGTGCTCCATCTAACCATATGAATCCATACACATGCGGTGAACCTCTATATTAACATACTTATATTAGATAAATCAATGTAAAAAATGTTGAATTGTATCGTACCATAGAAAAATGATATCTCTCAATGTAATCAATTGATAAGAATTAAAATTTAATGTTTTTATCTCAATAAAAATTTAAAATCACATTAATTTCTTATTTCTTTAATTTTACAAAATTGTATTTAATTATTTATAATAAAAAACAAACCTAACGTATTTAAATTAAAACCAATATATAACTATTTAATTATAACTCGACTTTATATTTAAAAATTAAAATACCTTCACATCTTCAATTTTAATATGTGTTGGAAATAAACGGTTAATAAAAATGTTGACTAATTAAACATGTCAAAAATTTTAATAACTATAAACTATTCATCAAATAAACATCAAATGCTGACCCACTCATATATTTATGCTCACCCTAAAATTTACAACTTATTTCGTATATCGTTGTTTAAGGGTCACTCTAAATTATTTTCGTCCTTTTATATCAATGAACTCTTTTTTCTTTGACTTTCTCTTGCATAGTGCAATTAATACAGTGACGAGATTTGGAAGGCCTATGTGCATGTATTACAAATAAGTTATCAATGAGCAGCACATCCCCTGTTTCCCACTTCACATCTACGCTTTTTTCATTAATTATTCTCTCTCTTCTCCATTACAGTGATCAGAATCAGAGATCCATCTCCACATATCATCCCATTTAAGTTCTCTAGTGTTATATCATTATGGTGATCAAAATGGGATGTTTAGAGCATCTTAGACTAACTCTATTTGCTTGGATGTATTCGTAATCATGGTCGCCAAAATCATCAGTAATTAGTTTTTATCATGAAATAAAATATAGTGGCATGTAAGTGTTGTGGCTCTCATGCAATTTGTTTGTGGTTTTTGTTTATCCTTTTAGATTACCGTAAAAGTAGGTTTTGAAGGGACCCCGAAACCCTTTAACAGAATCAAGAAAGATAAAGCATTAACAACCACCAGGAAAAGCAGTCCTGAAACCTACTGAAGAGTAGCATCAAAATCAAGTTTTACAGGGCCCTGAAACCATAAACATAGTCCAATAAAAGTACCTAGGTTTTACAAGGCCCTGAAACCTCAAAGAATTTACACCATAGGGTAAAGAATGCTAAAACTATATATATATATATATATATATATATATATATATATATATATATATATAATTCTGCCCTTGCCAGCAGTGCAGGTTGCCATTGCAATAAACAATAATGACACAAGCATTTACCGGGATGCAAAATACCTTTGGTTTTTCTGTCCCTTTGATTTGATGGAGACATCGTCAGATTCAACAATAATGACAGCCATAGCCATGTCAAGAAAAACGCTGTGCTCCACCACACCCTCAAACCTTAAAATCGCACTACCCGTAGACCTGGCGTCCTTAATCGGTGTCTCAAAATATAAATCCACAATATAGTTCAGAGCTCCCGCCGAGACCATCGACCAGCTTCGACTCATCGACAACGACATCAATTCCTCCTAAAACTTATTTTTGGGGCAAACTCCACACATTTTCTGTTAGATCCATTAATCAAGGTTATGGATTTGAGGATCCGTGAGATAAGATCCCAAAACGCGGACAAAAGTAGCAAACCCTCGCTCCTCGTCAAGTGCCTCCTGGGCATTGGGATTGGCCTTGGATGCCTCAAACAGCCTCATCATCCCTCCGCCATTCACATTCAACACTCTCAGCGTCTCGCTGCCCTGCGGCTTCACCTCCAAGTTAGTCAAACTAATATTATGCAAAGAAAAAACTGACAAAACCTTCATCAGCACCTCCAGGCCGCCCTCGTGCATGATCACAATGCTCGTTTTCCATGCCTAGCGGCCACCTCCTGGGGTTTTAACCCTGAGGCGGCCGCCTCCTCCTGCAAATGCGAATGTTGCTATGCACAATAGGTGATTTTTGTTCATCGTTGGTATTTGGCATTTGAATATTTGTTTTGAAAAGTTGGGGTAGGTTCTGTCAATTAAGTTGAGGTTTCAATAGTAGTGCACTTTCTAACTATGTAACATGGTTTTTGTTAAGGTGTATTACATTAATGGAACATATTGATGTATATATATTAAAATGTACAGAAAAATGAGCATGCAATATCTAAATCTTGTTCAATATTTACTATATAAAATTAAAAATAATCAATCAAATCTTGACAAGTAAAGGGACTTTTCCCCTATATTTGAGATGCTGCACATAGATAATACAAAAAATATCTGATAGTTTTTTATGTCATATATAACCACAACTTCCACCACTGATTTAATACATATTATCAAGTTTGTAAATCTTATGCACATCAAAATGATTGAAAACATAAGAATTTAACATTCTAAATTATCTTAATCCTAAACTAACAGTAAATGCAGTAAGTAAATAAAATTGTGGGTAATTAATTACAAACTGATAACAAAAGCCACATCTAGTCTCATTTCTATATAGAGACATTTGTTGTAGCCACCACTCTAAGATTTAAAAAAGTTGTAAATGACAAGAACGCACATGTTCTGACAATAATGCATGGCAATGGCAACATATCCTTATCCCTATCTTTATCCTTCCAAATATATACGTAAAGACAAACAATTACATAGTAATGCAATATACAATTTAATTGGTATTAGATATAAATAGAGATAGAGATAATGTTTTATTGACATTGAAATTGGCACCCCATGATTGAATTCGGATTTATTATCTAGAAAAAAAGGAGGGGGATGACCATCCAATACATAATAGAATTGTTATAATGGATAGAAGGGTAAAGAAAAGTAAGTTATCCTGTAAATAGATTTTTTTTACGATTATGCCAAAAAAAAAAAAAAAAATTGTTTTGAGAAGAAATATTTACATATTATCGATGGATTGGAGAGAAGCATAATAAGCTAATTTGAATTGTGAAGACATCAATCACTCCAGAATACTATGGGAAAAATATACGTTCAACACCCATCCTACGCATTATACAGTTTTTTTTATAGATTTAAGATTAATTTTTTTTGGTCATTTTTGATAGATATGATTTTTTCTCGTAAATATGATTTTTATAAGATATTTTAGTTGATTTTTATAAAATTTATTAATTCTATATATTATTTTTAAAGATGCTAGTACATATTTGTAGAAGATCAACACATGTTACATAGAACAATATATTATTTCTCCTAATTTTATATCAAATCATATGGAATATTACAAATTATATAGGAATACTATTTCTTATATTTGGGAAGCTCAAATCTTACTAAAAAACTATATATCAGTTCATCAAAATATAAAATATAACATAAATCCATCAAAATATGATATAACTAAATGGATTTTACATTAAAATTCAATAAATATGTTCATACACATCAGAGAATTTCAAAAGTAAAAGTATAATATATAAATAGATTGTACTTTTGAAAACTTTTACGTGCTAGATAATTTCATGGACACTAATTCACTATGTAGTAATTAATTTATTTAGAAATCGGTTTATGCAACTTTTTTTATTTAAGATTAAACAAATTGAATTTTAGAATTTTTTATCATAGGTTAAAATTAGGTATAGACTTTTATCCATATAATGTTGAGAATTAAAAGGTTGGTCTTATGCCGGAGCTAATCTCCGGCATTTTTATAGCATAAGAGATCTTAGGAAATATAAATTTATTTGGTCGTGTAAATTTATTTAATTCTTTTTTTAAAATATAGGAGAGATTATAATTTAGAAAGAAGAACTTCATCCAGTACTTGCAATATGGTTAATAATTTTGCAAGAGTTATTTTTTTTTTAATATTGATTTTTTTATTAAAATAATAATTTATATGTAATTTTTTTTTAATATTTTATTTATTATTTTTTAAAATTATAATAAAATTTAATATTTAATTTTTTATAATATTTTTATAATTTTTTTTTTTGAAAAAAATAACATTTAACTTTTTCTAGAGACCATATGATTTCAGAATAAAACACCACCTAAAAAAATATTTATAGCACCAAATTTAATCCTAAGAAATCTCAATTCCACCCAATCCAAAATTCATTTTTATTCTATTAAAATTTGGTAAAATATGATGAAAAAAACCTATAAAATTATCATTTCTTTAATTATTACGTATTTCTCCCTTCATTGAAATAAATCAGACCTATTCCAAAATAAATGATGTCATTTAAGCGTTAGTATAAGTAAACAAAATCAGGGAAGTCAATCTACTATATGAGATTCAATATAACTAACATAATTATTACTTAATTTTAATTAAATATTTTTTTTAATTGAGTGGACATTTTTTGCTAAATATATATTTTTTTTAAGTAATTACAATTTATTTTTATAAAATTTAAATTAAAATAAATAATTATTAAAATTATTTTATGAATTTGATATGAAGTTATTTTAATTAATAAGCACAAATCATGTTAACATATGAAAAAGATGACTTTTATATCACTTATTTAAATAATAGTTTCATACATTACTTTTATATATTATTATTTATTTAATATTTTTTTAAATATATTATGTATATAAGATCACTCAAAAAGAACTCAAAACTTATAATAAAATTTTGGATTGGTAAATTAGTAAATATTAGTTATAATAAAGAGCTATTTTATATATTTTGGTGATATATATTATATCTATAATGATGATATATATATATTATGTCTATAATAAATTGTCTTACAAATTTTTTCATGAAAAATCAAACTGAAGCTAAAAAAATCTATTTTTCTAAGATGTTAATTACATATTTTAAAAAAACATAAAAAAATTTAATTAAACAAATACAATTAAATTAACTACTAAAATATGTGTCTTTGACAAACCTTTAAAATCACTATTATAATATATATTTTTTTAATTAAAAAAAAAATATATCAATAATATCATTATCACTCATAAAATGTTGCCCACCCATAATTAAATAAATGAAAAAATTTAATTGTTTATCAAAATAAATTAATAATTTGCTTTTTAAAACTTAAGTTTCAATTATTAAATACTATTCTGCCTTGATTGTTTATCAAAATAGATTAAAACATAAAGAAATAATTTTATTAAGTTGAAGTTTTAATTAGCAAATACTAATGTACAAAATGAATTTGTTTAAGCTCTCAGTGCATCCCCAAAAAGTGCAAGTACACCTATGACATATTGAACATAAAAAAATGAATCCACATGTTTCAACTCTGATATAAGAAACTGTAAGATTTTTATGTTGCCTTTTGATTGAGTATGCTTGAAATTAGACAAGGAGTTAACCTATTTTTCGTCATCCATAGAGTAGTTATCATAACTAGAGTGTAAATTAATGTGATAACTGAACCACTGAAAATAATATTATTTTATTTTTAAATTAAAAAATTATTTCATTATATTTTTCTTAACATTATTTAATGAGAAATCAAGGAATCCCCAATTTTTCTTAAAGAACCACATAACAACATTATCATAATAAACTTCTTGACATGTTTTAGTATATATTATGAGAACCTATATAATTATTTACATTTTAAGGTATTCTTTACATCTCAAGCCATATTAAACCTCCTATTCAAGGTTTTTTTATTTTTTTATTTTTTTTTGAATACATCAATTTAGTTATTTCAGTAGTGGTTTTCATTATATGTTTCTTTAAATGTACAAGATTTTAAAATCTCACATGTTTATCAAGTTAATTTGTTGATCATGATCTATCTTATACATATTATAGATTTAAAATACATTCACAAGATCATCATTTGAAAATATTTAATTATCATTTACAATACAAAACACAATTATTAAAATAATATTTTTACATTTTCATATTCTATTTTATTTTCAAAAAAAAAATAGATTAAAATTTTAATAAAGTCAATAGGATCTCAATTTATCATAACATTTTTTTAATTTGAAATCTAAAATCTAACCAATTTTGATGACATAAGAAAAGATTGAAAAAAAAACACTCATACAATAAAATTTTCATAAATATTAAAAAAAAATCAAACAAAATTAACCTATAGTTTACAATATCACATAAAGAACATAAAAAAGCTAGGGTAAATAAACCTAGCATAAAACAATGGAACAATTCTTAGAATAATCATATTTATTCTATGAAAATCATATCAATCACAAATAAAATAAGATCAAACCCTAAAAGAATATAAACATGCAATACAATATAGTTTGACTAAAATGTGAAATACAAAGGGACATAATAGAACATAGGTCCACCAAAATATGAAATGAATAAATGGGATTTAGATCAACATACAATGCATATATTCATACATTTTTAATTATGTTTAATGAGAAATAAATAACAAATCATATTTAATTAATGAGTTCAAATTTAAAGCAACATATATTTATGAAAGGTTTTAAAAGAGGTTTTAGATTTACGCAGTAAATGTCATAATCTAAGAGTGTGTAATAGATTGAAATAAAAAAGATAAATCTAACCTAGAGAAAATGTGGCATGAACTAAGAAAATCTGCAAAACCATATATTACATATTCTTGGGGCCCAAAAGTATAAAGAGGATGTTATGGTGAATGATAGGGGTGTAAAACATATTTTGACGACTTTAAGGCTCCAAAGACTTTTTAAAATTTATAAAATATTTTGTTTCAAACTCTAATAGGATAGTTGAACTTACAAATTGAAAAGAAAATAATTTTTTTGGGGGAAGTGATCAAGGGAAAAAAAGTTTAAGTATTGACTACTCATGCCCTTTAACAATATACAATATTGAAGACATTACACTCTGTAAATGTACGAATGATTCAACTAGACAAACTATTGTAATATAATATGTCACTACCATGAACTTAAATGCTCTAATAAATTTCTTGTAAATCCTTACTTTATTTATATAAAATACTTACAAATACGCTATATATTTATGCTCACCCTAAAATTTACAACTTATTTCATATACCGTTGTTTAAGGGTCACTCTAAATTATTTTCGTCCTTTTATATCAATGAACTCTTTTTTCTTTGACTTTCTCTTGCATAGTGCAATTAATACAGTGACGAGATTTGGAAGGCCTATGTGCATGTATTACAGATAAGTTATCAATGAGCAGCACATCCCCTGTTTCCCACTTCACATCTACGCTTTTTTCATTAATTATTCTCTCTCTTCTCCATTACAGTGATCAGAATCAGAGATCCATCTCCACATATCATCCCATTTAAGTTCTCTAGTGTTATATCATTATGGTGATCAAAATGGGATGTTTAGAGCATCTTAGACTAACTCTATTTGCTTGGATGTATTCGTAATCATGGTCGCCAAAATCATCAGTAATTAGTTTTTATCATGAAATAAAATATAGTGGCATGTAAGTGTTGTGGCTCTCATGCAATTTGTTTGTGGTTTTTGTTTATCGTTTTAGATTACCGTAAAAGTAGGTTTTGAAGGGACCCCGAAACCCTTTAACAGAATCAAGAAAGATAGAGGATTAACAACCACCAGGAAAAGCAGTCCTGAAACCTACTGAAGAGTAGCATCAAAATCAAGTTTTACAGGGCCCTGAAACCATAAACATAGTCCAATAAAAGTACCTAGGTTTTACAAGGCCCTGAAACCTCAAAGAATTTACACCATAGGGTAAAGAATGCTAAAACTATATATATATATATATATATATATATATATATATATATATATATATATATATATATATAATTCTGCCCTTGCCAGCAGTGCAGGTTGCCATTGCAATAAACAATAATGACACAAGCATTTACCGGGATGCAAAATACCTTTGGTTTTTCTGTCCCTTTGATTTGATGGAGACATCGTCAGATTCAACAATAATGACAGCCATAGCCATGTCGAGAAAAACGCTGTGCTCCACCACACCCTCAAACCTTAAAATCGCACTACCCGTAGACCTGGCGTCCTTAATCGGTGTCTCAAAATATAAATCCACAATATAGTTCAGAGCTCCCGCCGAGACCATCGACCAGCTTCGACTCATCGACAACGACATCAATTCCTCCTAAAACTTATTTTTGGGGCAAACTCCACACATTTTCTGTTAGATCCATTAATCAAGGTTATGGATTTGAGGATCCGTGAGATAAGATCCCAAAACGCGGACAAAAGTAGCAAACCCTCGCTCCTCGTCAAGTGCCTCCTGGGCATTGGGATTGGCCTTGGATGCCTCAAACAGCCTCATCATCCCTCCGCCATTCACATTCAACACTCTCAGCGTCTCGCTGCCCTGCGGCTTCACCTCCAAGTTAGTCAAACTAATATTATGCAAAGAAAAAACTGACAAAACCTTCATCAGCACCTCCAGGCCGCCCTCGTGCATGATCACAATGCTCGTTTTCCATGCCTAGCGGCCACCTCCTGGGGTTTTAACCCTGAGGCGGCCGCCGCCTCCTGCAAATGCGAATGTTGCTATGCACAATAGGTGATTTTTGTTCATCGTTGGTATTTGGCATTTGAATATTTGTTTTGAAAAGTTGGGGTAGGTTCTGTCAATTAAGTTGAGGTTTCAATAGTAGTGCACTTTCTAACTATGTAACATGGTTTTTGTTAAGGTGTATTACATTAATGGAACATATTGATGTATATATATTAAAATGTACAGAAAAATGAGCATGCAATATCTAAATCTTGTTCAATATTTACTATATAAAATTAAAAATAATCAATCAAATCTTGACAAGTAAAGGGACTTTTCCCCTATATTTGAGATGCTGCACATAGATAATACAAAAAATATCTGATAGTTTTTTATGTCATATATAACCACAACTTCCACCACTGATTTAATACATATTATCAAGTTTGTAAATCTTATGCACATCAAAATGATTGAAAACATAAGAATTTAACATTCTAAATTATCTTAATCCTTATCTAACAGTAAATGCAGTAAGTAAATAAAATTGTGGGTAATTAATTACAAACTGATAACAAAAGCCACATCTAGTCTCATTTCTATATAGAGACATTTGTTGTAGCCACCACTCTAAGATTTAAAAAAGTTGTAAATGACAAGAACGCACATGTTCTGACAATAATGCATGGCAATGGCAACATATCCTTATCCCTATCTTTATCCTTCCAAATATATACGTAAAGACAAACAATTACATAGTAATGCAATATACAATTTAATTGGTATTAGATATAAATAGAGATAGAGATAATGTTTTATTGACATTGAAATTGGCACCCCATGATTGAATTCGGATTTATTATCTAGAAAAAAAGGAGGGGGATGACCATCCAATACATAATAGAATTGTTATAATGGATAGAAGGGTAAAGAAAGGTAAGTTATCCTGTAAATAGATTTTTTTTACGATTATGCCCAAAAAAAAAAAAAATTGTTTGAGAAGAAATATTTACATATTATCGATGGATTGGAGAGAAGCATAATAAGCTAATTTGAATTGTGAAGACATCAATCACTCCAGAATACTATGGGAAAAATATACGTTCAACACCCATCCTACGCATTATACATTTTTTTTTATAGATTTAAGATTAATTTTTTTTGGTCATTTTTGATAGATATGATTTTTTCTCGTAAATATGATTTTTATAGGATATTTTAGTTGATTTTTATAAAATTTATTAATTTTATATATTATTTTTAAAGATGCTAGTACATATTTGTAGAAGATCAACACATGTTACATAGAACAATATATTATTTCTCCTAATTTTATATCAAATCATATGGAATATTACAAATTATATAAGAATACTATTTCTTATATTTGGGAAGCTCAAATCTTACTAAAAAACTATATATCAATTCATCAAAATATAAAATATAACATAAATCCATCAAAATATGATATAACTAAATGGATTTTACATTAAAATTCAATAAATATGTTCATACACATCAGAGAATTTCAAAAGTAAAAGTATAATATATAAATAGATTGTACTTTTGAAAACTTTTACGTGCTAGATAATTTCATGGACACTAATTCACTATGTAGTAATTAATTTATTTAGAAATCGGTTTATGCAACTTTTTTTATTTAAGATTAAACAAATTGAATTTTAGAATTTTTTATCATAGGTTAAAATTAGGTATAGACTTTTATCCATATAATGTTGAGAATTAAAAGGTTGGTCTTATGCCGGAGCTAATCTCCGGCATTTTTATAGCATAAGAGATCTTAGGAAATATAAATTTATTTGGTCGTGTAAATTTATTTAATTCTTTTTTTAAAATATAGGAGAGATTATAATTTAGAAAGAAGAACTTCATCCAGTACTTGCAATATGGTTAATAATTTTGCAAGAGTTATTTTTTTTTTAATATTGATTTTTTTATTAAAATAATAATTTATATGTAATTTTTTTTTAATATTTTATTTATTATTTTTTAAAATTATAATAAAATTTAATATTTAATTTTTTATAATATTTTTATAATTTTTTTTTTAAAAAAAATAACATTTAACTTTTTCTAGAGACCATATGATTTCAGAATAAAACACCACCTAAAAAAATATTTATAGCACCAAATTTAATCCTAAGAAATCTCAATTCCACCCAATCCAAAATTCATTTTTATTCTATTAAAATTTGGTAAAATATGATGAAAAAAACCTATAAAATTATCATTTCTTTAATTATTACGTATTTCTCCCTTCATTGAAATAAATCAGACCTATTCCAAAATAAATGATGTCATTTAAGCGTTAGTATAAGTAAACAAAATCAGGGAAGTCAATCTACTATATGAGATTCAATATAACTAACATAATTATTACTTAATTTTAATTAAATATTTTTTTTAATTGAGTGGACATTTTTTGCTAAATATATATTTTTTTTAAGTAATTACAATTTATTTTTATAAAATTTAAATTAAAATAAATAATTATTAAAATTATTTTATGAATTTGATATGAAGTTATTTTAATTAATAAGCACAAATCATGTTAACATATGAAAAAGATGACTTTTATATCACTTATTTAAATAATAGTTTCATACATTACTTTTATATATTATTATTTATTTAATATTTTTTTAAATATATTATGTATATAAGATCACTCAAAAAGAACTCAAAACTTATAATAAAATTTTGGATTGGTAAATTAGTAAATATTAGTTATAATAAAGAGCTATTTTATATATTTTGGTGATATATATTATATCTATAATGATGATATATATATATTATGTCTATAATAAATTGTCTTACAAATTTTTTCATGAAAAATCAAACTGAAGCTAAAAAAATCTATTTTTCTAAGATGTTAATTACATATTTTAAAAAAACATAAAAAAATTTAATTAAACAAATACAATTAAATTAACTACTAAAATATGTGTCTTTGACAAACCTTTAAAATCACTATTATAATATATTTTTTTTTAATTAAAAAAAATATATATCAATAATATCATTATCACTCATAAAATGTTGCCCATCCATAATTAAATAAATGAAAAAATTTAATTTTTTATCAAAATAAATTAATAATTTGCTTTTTAAAACTTAAGTTTCAATTATTAAATACTATTCTGCCTTGATTGTTTATCAAAATAGATTAAAACATAAAGAAATAATTTTATTAAGTTGAAGTTTTAATTAGCAAATACTAATGTACAAAATGAATTTGTTTAAGCTCTCAGTGCATCCCCAAAAAGTGCAAGTACACCTATGACATATTGAACATAAAAAAATGAATCCACATGTTTCAACTCTGATATAAGAAACTGTAAGATTTTTATGTTGCCTTTTGATTGAGTATGCTTGAAACTAGACAAGGAGTTAACCTATTTTTCGTCATCCATAGAGTAGTTATCATAACTAGAGTGTAAATTAATGTGATAACTTAACCACTGAAAATAAAATTATATTATATTTTTAAATAAAAAAATTATTTCATTATATTTTTCTTAACATTATTTAATGAGAAATCAAGGAATCCCCAATTTTTCTTAAAGAACCACATAACAACATTATCATAATAAACTTCTTGACATGTTTTAGTATATATTATGAGAACCTATATAATTATTTACATTTTAAGGTATTCTTTACATCTCAAGCCATATTAAACCTCCTATTCAAGGTTTTTTTATTTTTTATTTTTTTTTTGAATACATCAATTTAGTTATTTCAGTAGTGGTTTTCATTATATGTTTCTTTAAATGTACAAGATTTTAAAAACTCACATGTTTATCAAGTTAATTTGTTGATCATGATCTATCTTATACATATTATAGATTTAAAATACATTCACAAGATCATCATTTGAAAATATTTAATTATCATTTACAATACAAAACACAATTATTAAAATAATATTATTACATTTTCATATTCTATTTTATTTTTAAAAAAAATTAGATTAAAATTTTAATAAAGTCAATAGGATCTCAATTTATCATAACATTTTTTTAATTTGAAATCTAAAATCTAACCAATTTTGATGACATAAGAAAAGATTGAAAAAAAAACACTCATGCAATAAAATTTTCATAAATATTAAAAAAAAATCAAACAAAATTAACCTATAGTTTAGAATATCACATAAAGAACATAAAAAAGCTAGGGTAAATAAACCTAGCATAAAACAATGGAACAATTCTTAGAATAATCATATTTATTCTATGAAAATCATATCAATCACAAATAAAATAAGATCAAACCCTAAAAGAATATAAACATGCAATACAATATAGTTTGACTAAAATGTGAAATACAAAGGGACATAATAGAACATAGGTCCACCAAAATATGAAATGAATAAATGGGATTTAGATCAACATACAATGCATATATTCATACATTTTTAATTATGTTTAATGAGAAATAAATAACAAATCATATTTAATTAATGAGTTCAAATTTAAAGCAACATATATTTATGAAAGGTTTTAAAAGAGGTTTTAGATTTACGCAGTAAATGTCATAATCTAAGAGTGTGTAATAGATTGAAATAAAAAAGATAAATCTAACTTAGAGAAAATGTGGCATGAACTAAGAAAATCTGCAAAACCATATATTACATATTTTTGGGGCCCAAAAGTATAAAGAGGATGTTATGGTGAATGATAGGGGTGTAAAACATATTTTGACGACTTTAAGGCTCCAAAGACTTTTTAAAATTTATAAAATATTTTGTTTCAAACTCTAATAGGATAGTTGAACTTACAAATTGAAAAGAAAATAATTTTTTTGGGGGAAGTGATCAAGGGAAAAAAAGTTTAAGTATTGACTACTCATGCCCTTTAACAATATACAATATTGAAGATATTACACTCTGTAAATGTACGAATGATTCAACTAGACAAACTATTGTAATATAATATGTCACTACCATGAACTTAAATGCTCTAATAAATTTCTTGTAAATCCTTACTTTATTTATATAAAATACTTACAAATACGCTATAAATTATTGTGACAATAAATCCTTGATTATCTGTTAGAAGATTTCCTTTAATGCATTTTACATCATTCCTTATTACGTTAATATATTTATAAATTCATTAAGTTTAAATAATGAGTACATTTGTCCATGATTAAATCTGATACGGAATATGGGTTCGCATTTGCCAATTCCCAATCGTAATACAGTTGGAGCTTTGCACCATAGATTTTAATTCTGAAAAATACTTTGCAGTGGCCATCCGTTTTCCCTCGAGTTGTTTAATCATTGCAATACAAGGTGATCGATGCTGTGAAAAAAGGATTACATTTGATGGCCGTATGATCGTAATAGCGTGCGTGTATGTATATATATTGCGTGTGGGGGTAGACAGTCAAAATCCGAATCGATTGTAGTAAATATAATTTTATTCATTATATTTATTGTTTATTAAAAATAATATTAAATAAATTATTATGGTCAAAATATTTGATGATAAGTGGAATCGATCATCAAAATAATATCGAGCTGTGAAAAGTTTGATTATCGATAAAATAGGAACACATTAAAATAGAGGATTGAAATTAAAAATATATCTTAGTATATTTAATTTGCGGTTATATATTTTTTTTTAAATTTTTAATAACTATTTAGAAATATATTTACATATAATTAAATGCATATAATATTATATTAAAATTATAATAAAATATAAGTATGATGCATTATAAATTTGTAGTAAAAACATTAGAAACAATAAAAATAAAATATATTTTTTAATATTAAAAATATTATAATATATAAATAAATGTAAGGTTTTAATGAAATTTTTAAAAAAACTTAATTTGTTAGAAAATATAATATGATGTAAATTGGAAAATAGGAAAAAAAAAATTAATATGCACAATTTTTTCATAATATTCAGAGTTTTATTTTTTAACGATTTTGTCTGAATAAGTTAAAAATATTTTATAAGAACCATTATCTAAACTTAAATTTGAAATTAAAAATTGATTTGTAAAATTAAATAAATAAAAAATTATATAATTAATTGATCATGGTAATTTTTAACAATTATTATTTTTAATAAATTTGAACAGGGTCAAAAATCTTTATTTATCCTTTACATACCAAAATCAACTTATAAATGACTTCCAACTTCTAAAATCTAAAATAAGATTTTTTTTAAAAAATATTAAAATAAAATCTAAAGTCAATTTATGAATGACTTTCATTTCTTAATGTTGAACATGATAATTTATTTTTAAATATTAAAATATATTTTTAATTCTTCAAAATACATATAAATCAATCCTAACTAGTTAAACTAGATTATGGTGACATATAACTTCCATAAAATACATGTCCCTTAATAAGATAATGTATATTATTATTAAAATAAAAACATTGAAAAACATCACATGAAAAATTTAATATTCTTTAATTATATAATGTTTTTTAATTTGAAGTGTAAGAATCATAAATCAATGATATGACGGAAAATAAATAAAGAAAATATATAATTTAAAAATAGTTGCACATATACATTGAATGAATTATTTTATTTTTATAAAAAAATTTGGAGGCGGACAGGGAAGGGACTGGGGATTTTTAACAATTAAATTATTATAAAAATTAAATATTGAAAATAAATATTTATATCTTAAATTTATTTATAAGAAAAATAATATTCACAATATCATTCAACTTCTATATAAGATTAAAAATCTACAATATAATAATCTATATAATTGAAAAGATGTAATATATTACGATTGAATTAAATAGAGTTATATTTCTATTTTAAAAGGAATTTTTTTTAAAAATAGTTTAATTTATTCCTATAATTAATGACGACATATTTGTAGAGAATATAAGATTTTAAGTTGTTAATAAAAAAATATTAATTTTAAAGTGATTATTAATATAAAATAATATTTTTTAATTTAATATCTATTTGATTATTATTAATTGCTTTTGTTAATATAAAATAAAATTATAAAAAAATATGATATTTTTGATATACAAAATAATTTACAACTTATTTTTTAATTATAAAAAATAAATTCTAAAATTAATATAAAATATAACTTAATGAAAATTATCTATCATTAATTAGTTAAAATAATAACAAAATTGTTAATTAATATAATAGATAATAAAATCAAAATACATATTTTAAAATAAATATATTTTTAGCATTATTTAAATATATTTAAGATATATTAAAATTATTGTTACTTCCAAACATAAACATTAAAGAGTAGATAAATGTGTCAAAATTTGAGAAAGTTGGATCATAAACACTTACTATGTAAGAAACAAGTAATTGTCATGTCTAAGATTAATTATTTTATTATTTTTTGCCAAAATAAAATTAATAAATTTATTTTTTAATTAATTACTTTGTTTTTAATCAGCAAAAAATTCTCAAATAAATTTTATAAAAACAATTAAAATATTTAAAATGTAAATAATAAAATATTTTATAAATATTATTTAAGTATATTGTTTTAGTGACATCATAAACAATTAATAATATTAAGAGTACAGATAAATATTTCAGATAATTTGTATTTCATATAAGTGTAAGAGAAATAATTATAATATTCAAACTATGAAATCTTATATAACATGTTAAACAAACATTTATTATAGAAATATATCCAAGATGATGCTATGATAGCATCCTTTGCTAAGAATAAACTATAAAGTTATAATTCCAAGAATGCCTAGTTTTGACATTTCACAATGAAAACGACATTGATATTTTTTTCCCTATAAAAGAGATAAGCGAGTTGCATACGTGGCACGCAACTTAAACATTGTTATCGCCTACCTTTCTATTAATGTTATTGATAACAATACGAATTTAATGCTATGAGAAAGGAAAAGTTATTGTGAAGAATACAAATTTTATACTATGCATGGATTTGTCTCCCAAAGGTAGAAATAATTATATCACATATTAAATGACATGTTTGGTTACTTTTTCTAAAAGGAGTACCATGTTGTGGCACGAATATATAAGGATTTTTTTTATTATAGTTTAACAATTTCCTTGATGCTCTATGATATTGTTTTCTAGATAATTGCATTTAAGTTAAATTTATATAACATTTATTTATAAACATTGCAAATTCTTGAAATTGAGAGTTTGTAGTGTGGTATACAGTTTCTATCTTATGATATGTTAATGGTTTTATAATAGAATTTATGGATTGGATTGTTAAATAGAGAGGTAATTTCAAAATTATTGTGCAATGTGCTCTGTACATCAATCTCATCAATTTATTAAGGGATTTGCATTAAATGTCTTTATAAAAGATATGTTAATTTCAATATTTTAGTATGGCTTTGATTTAATTATAAAGAGCCAATTTTTTATTTGGTATAAGGATGTAATATTACATTTTAGAAAAATAAAGTAGCAACATTGAAAATGAAAAGCATGATTTAGTATTAGAAAAAAAATGTTGGAGATTTTGTTCCGTTAATTTAATATTGATCACATAACACTTCCATTCAACATGGATATGAAGATCATGGTAATTTCGAATCATTTCAATTAACATCACACAATATATGAATCTTGTCTTCCAAATCAAGGAAGCATCAATCAAAACAACTTCAAAATTATCTCAGAGCATACTCTCCAAACCAATCTTGGCCTAGACATTTTTTTATATGTGTGCACATGCACACGTCTTTTCCTTAACCATAGATGAATGTGATTGTCTATTCAATATCTATTATTTTAACATATAAAGCTAAACATATTCATTTACAGTACATATATATACATTACACATTACTTTTATGACATAGACTATGCAAACCCTATATCTCTAAATCTCACTATTAATTTTTTTATTTATTGTTATTAGTTTTTATATACTTTGCACTAAGCTTACATTACAAATTTACATGCAAATTAAACTTTAAAAAATTTAAAATACAAAGGTAGGGAGAAATTGCTACATGGTCCTTGTGTGTGTGTGTGTGTGTGTGTGTGTGTGTATTATTACCTTACTATGAATCAAAAACTGAAAATAAGACCCACGTTATGGATAGCCCCTATGTTTATATTGTAAATAGGGAATTGAAATAGAGTAAGATATAAAGATTATTCTAGAGGAGATTCATTTTCAACAAACCTAATGTGTGGGTAAACATTAAATGTTGCAAATGACTATTATTTCTTCTTAATATTTTATATTTAATTGTTAATAAACCCGAATAATATCAAGGCAAAAATATCCAATAGGTACATAAATTTTTAAATAATACTACGTATCATTCGTATTGAATAATTAAAATAATTACAAACTATGCATAAATAAACATCAACTCAGAGTTAGAGTTGACATGAAAAATTTGAAACTCAAAAAAATAGAAAAATGTGACTTGCTAGTTTTAGTATGTTTTGCAGGCAAGTGGGTGCAACTCTAAAAATCTCCCAAAATATTATAAACACTAAAATTAACCTATCAAACAAAATTAAACTAAAGTTGATTTCCAGTTACAAAAATATATAATTTCTAAAAATAGAAAACTACTAAGAAAAATACTAAAATGCATTTTCAGACACTTATGTCACGTATGTCCACTAAAAAATAACAAAAACTTCTATAACTGGATATAGTGGGTTATGGCTATATCAAACTTTTTAAAACAATCATTTTGGTATGAAAGAGAACTCAAATGGAGCTACAAATAAAAATTTATGGCCTCTAGAAGTTTGGATTCATTTTCCACATCATTTTCCTTTGGTTGAAAATAATTCAACCCCTTCAAGTTGCTCTAATTGTACTATGCTCATTTTTTTTGTCAATCTTCTTCAGCTCCCATTTTGAAATACAAGTGTTGTCTTCCTACTATAATCATTCTCACTATACCAAATACATGTTATAACTTCCTTGGATTGTGTTTACTTTCCTCTGATCTAGAACCTACACTATCTTTCTTTCTTCTTCTTTAGTACATATTTTTGCTAATCTACTTCCTTATCTTCTTCACCTTCACCATACTATCAATGAAAATAATATATTTCTATGAATCATTAAATACTGGAGAGATATCAAAATTTTAAGGTAAACTCACCTCATAAGTTTTGTCATTGATTTTTATTCATAATTCTACATGGTCTAATTTTCTTGTACAAGTCAACTTTTTGTATGTGCTTTTCAAAAATCTTTTCTTCCTCAAAAAATCATAACTAAATATCCTTCAAATATCTTTGACCTTATTTTGACATCTTCTGCTATTTTATATTTTTTATTCCTTTCTTGTAGCTTTCTCCTCACCTCTACCTACAACTGTTGTATATGTTCTACAAATGCTTCTGCATCATCACTAACTCATTTTGTAATTGGTAACTCTACCAAATTTGAAAAACTCATAAGATTTCTCCCATAAACAATCTGAAATATCAATTTTCCTATTGATCTAACCATAACCATATATGGGGGCTATGGTTGCACCAATTTTTTTTAGACATTCATTTTGGAGAAAACGAGAACTCAAATAGAAATATGGATAAACATTTATGGCCTTCATAAGTTTGGACTCATTTTCTATGTCATTCTCCTTTGGTTAAAAAAAACTCAGCTCCTTTGAGTTGTTCTGATATACTGTTTCCATTCATTAATCTTATTCAACTCCCTTTTTAAAATTCAATTGTTGTCTTATTATAATCCTTTCCATTATACCAAATACATATTATAATTTATTTGCCTTGTGTTTATTGTCTTCTTATCTAGAACCTACACTATCTTTATTTCTTCTTATTTGGTACATGTTTCTTCCAATCTACTTTTTCGTCTTCTTCACCTTCACCATCTTATCTATAAAAATCATATAAATATTAAACATTAAGTAATGGAGATATATAAAAATTCTATGATAAACTCATCTCATAAACATGTTATCATTGATTTTATTCACAATTTTGCATGGTCCAATTTTCTTGTACATCAACTTGTATGTGCCTTTCAAAAATATTTCCTTTCTCAAATAAACCATTACAAATATATGTATTCAAATAATTTTGATATTATTCTAATAACTTATATTGTTTTATATTTTTTATTGCTCTCTTGTATCTTTCTTCTCACATCTTCTTGGAACTATTGTATTTTTTTGTACAAATGTTTTTGCATCATCATTAATTCATTCTACAATTAGTAATTATACCAAATCTAAAACACTCACATGATTTCTCCCATAAACAATCTAAAATGTTGATTATCTTATTGATTTATTCACTAAATTATTATATGCTAACTTAGCTTGTGGTAAACCAAGTCCCATTGTCTAGTCTTCTCTCCAACTATGCATTTCAATAAAATTTTCAAAGTCATGTTTACAGCTTATGTTCATCCATCTATTTGTTGTTGGTGTGCACTACTAAATCCTAGCTCAGTTCCCTTCTTCTTTTTAATAAAATTTTGCAAAAAATTACTTAGAAATTTCATGTCTTTATCTGATGTAACATTTTTGGAACAACAGGCAATCTCACAATATACTTAAAAAATAGTTATGCAATTCTAGTGGTATGTTTGGGTTTCTTACATTTAATAAAATTATTCATCTTATAAAACCTATCTATATAAAAATAAATTAAATCATTACCTCTTTGTATGTTTGGTAATCTCAACAAAAAAACCATAATCAAATCTCTCCATGGTCTTCTTGGAACTGGTAATGGCATGTCTAAGCATATATTTTTTGCATGTATTTTAACCACATGACATATCCTGCACCTTGAAACATATCTTGTCACATCTCTCTTCATCTTTGGCCAAAAATAATTCTCCACGAAATCTATTGTCTTCATCTTACCAAAATATCTAGTTAAACCACCACTCTAAAATTAAATTAAAATATTGTCTCTTAGAGACCCAACAAGAATGCATAATTATTTCCCTTTAAAGAGTTAACCATCATGTATAAGATATTCACCATGAATAATAATTGTCTCATTTTTTAGTTGATTTTTACATTGATCAATTTTATTTTTGAAATTTGGATCAATATCATATAATTCCTTAACAACTTCAAATACAACTATATCACTCGTCATAGTAATTAAAAACCCCACTCACCTGCTCAAAGCATCAACTACCTGATTCTAATTTCTTGATTTATGCTTCAACACAAAATTATATCCTAAAGATAAAGACACCTAGTCTACATGCCTACTATTTAACTTCTTTTGAGTGTTCGCATACTTTAAATCCTCATGATCAGTAAATAGGATAAACTCCTTAGGCACCACATAATGCCTCCAATGTCTTAATGTTTATACAATGGCATAAAATTTAACACCATATGTAGAATACTTTATTCTTACCTTGTTAAATTTATCATTAAAATACACTATTGGCCTCCCTTTTTGACTCAACACAGCACTAATTTCTAAAAATGAAAAATCGTAATCAACTTCAAACGAGGCATGTGTATGATACGGCCCCTCTGTTGTATGATATCAAATGAAATACCCTATCATTTCCCCTCTTCATCACTACCTACATCACATTGAAATATTTCATTGTGTCAATATATCATTAGAATATACAAATATAACTTAAAATATAGACTTTGGAACCTCAATGTCTTATATTCATATTGTTGGCATTGTAATGCAAATTTGAGTTGTAAATTAGAGATGGAACCTTCTAACAATCAAATTAACATCATGTTATCCTCAGTGACACTTCATGATAACCAATGTATAATCAAGTAACCTAGCACCTTGTAAGATATGTACCCCTTTTTGATGGATGCAAATCATGTAAATCCAAAAGTTTCCTTAAATTTGAATAATCTTCTAAATTTTATAGTGTGTTTGAGCACGCTAGCATGTGGCCAAGAAAGATAATAACAAATAGTTCAAATATTTACAATTTCAATCTTGATGTTTATTACATATACCCATGTCCACTTTTATTTTCTAACAATTCCCAAAAACTTAAAATTCCAAATTTCTCTTGTTTGCTTCTAATTTGGGTATCAGGCCCAAGATTTGTCTCCTAGTATTGGAGATACAAATTTGGTTTTGAATGACAAGTTTCATGGCCAACTATATACATTTCCACATTTTTTTGTGACACAATGGTTTTTAATAGTTTTTTCCATTAAATTCATTCCTATCTTTAATCTATATTTAAGTGATGATGATCTAAGCTCCACTTTGTTCTTCCTTGCTCCTTCATGTGTTGATGTACTAGGTAATATTGGTAAAGCATTAGGATAACTATTTGTAAATAATTTGTTGAGACTAATATCTATTTGTGATAACTCCAAACATTATGTCATTTATCCCATAATGCATTTTACAGCTTTTTTAAGGCATTCAATTTAATATGTGTGAGAATAAAATAAAGGTTGGTCAAACATAGCTCATATGTAGTTTACAACAACAACATTGCAATATTAAGAGCTTCATCACCTTAAACCATAGAAATGTTTATCCTACAACACTTTTCCAATTTGAAGGATCATAAAAAATACAAAATACCAGTCCTTTTCATAGGATTAAGACAACCTATATGGAAGAGGCCTTTAAAATAAAATAAATTAACAAGATTCATAGCTACCATATTTTCAAAGGGCATTATTCCTTTTAGAGGATTAATCTTCAAGCTCTCCAAGTTGTTTGGTGTAGGGTGGGGTAGAGTTTTAAGTGAGTATAGGTTCTATCAGGCAACTTAATCCAAACCCACACCTAAATAAGTAATGAAAAAACTCACTTTACACAATAAAAAATGCAACAAAACAATTTTATATATTTGATGAACATAATAATTTTTAAATTGGTTGGTCTGCTTGCCTATATAAAGTATATGCCTCATATATATTATATGTAGCATAAGGTTTCTAATTTATAATTTGAACCTTGTGTTTGAAAATTGAACATCATCAATGTGTCTCTTGTGAGATTTGTATTCATTTCTTTCCTTTCCTTAGACTATACTACGTGTTAGGATAGAAAACCTCAACAGGGGTAGTACAAGCAACTCAATATATGTTTATGGTGTTTTATTTGGGCATTAACCTATATTTTTGAGGTTGTTATGATTCTTAGTATAAAGATATATGGTTCACCTTCCTTTTTTCTAGAGTTACAACCTCCCATACCCACCAAACTCTATTATTCCTCTTTTGTAATTAGCTATATGAGAATATATATTATATAATTACATCATAGGCATCTCTATTGGGATGAAACCCCTAAAGATTCATCTCACATGTACCTAAAAATCAATACTTTTTCCCACATTTAATGTATTCCACATGTATGTAGGAGGTTTAATCTAGGCTCTCATGATAACAACAATGTTTTGATAATCATTTTTGATATACTACGAATCGACACATGTTCTATATATTTTGAGACTAGCAAAGTTTTATTTTTTATTTCTCCTTTTTTCTTGTTGAAACTAACCTATCATTCCTCTTTTCAATGATTATAGATGCACATGGTCATAGACAAGGAAAATAATGGAGAAGGTGAACTAATTAGGATGGACAAATATTCATTACACTTGGTCAAATAGTGCAAAAGCTTGTTGAGGTAACCCATGGCTCCTGTAAGTTATAATTATCATGTAGAGTGTAAAAACTACTGCAAATCTAATTATTCCACTTATGGCTTCTTCTTACAAGTATAAAACTAAATATAAAATTTGAATCCATCAAGAGTACTCTTACTTTTAAAAATTCTTAACAAAATTTCACTATAGAAATAGCCTTTTGATTTATGTAAATCCCATGTCAAAAAGATATATCAACTAGGAATTACCTAAGGCAATGCGTTTACCTTAGTTGTGAAAAAATATAGGGAAGGATAGGAAATTCTAGAGGAAATATATTTTTCCATAATGTTCTTGTCATAAAGTGCACCAAATTTGTAAAAGGTGGGCTTGTGCCAACTATTTCAGTAGTTCTTACAAATCATGCAGATCATCTTGATTCATGAACTCCTGAACACAAACTATTTTATTGTTACTTTAATGCTCATTTCATAAATGAAGTGATGAATAGATGAAGAAACAAATACATGACTCTCCAAGATAAAACCTGAAAAGATAAGTTTAAGAAATAATTACAAATTGAATCATATTAATTCAAAATAGAAGTCATTAAGAGAACTCAATGAAATTAATTATCACCGCACTAATAAAAATGCAAACAAGTGGATAATTAAGGAAACAAATGGTGCTAAAAAATTATTCAACTAAAATAGGATGATTATTAACAAATTACTTTACATAAAAGATCTAGGCCTTTCCTTGTTTGCCCACAAGGCTGTAGATTCTCATTAAATATCCAACATCTCATTTTTAGTGTTATAGGGGGATTCAAGTGTCTCAAGAACCTATCTTTATAGTCACTAAAGGGACAAACATGTATGTACCTTGAAACACTCTTCAACGGTTTCAAAATCATGGATATGAGTAGACTCATGGCACCCTCCAAGTCTTATAGGGTCTTGAGCATGTACATTTCGACCATACCAAGGCCTGGCATATCTTTTCTAATGAGTCTACTTATTTTCCATCTCCTTTCTCTCAATTCTTATTACAATCAAGAAAATTACCAAGGAGAAGAACAAATGCATTATAGCCATGGCAAGGAAAGCGCAGGGAGTGTCTACCTCACAATGTTGCAAGTCATATTCCTGTCAAAGATTGGTAACATTTTTAATAAATTACATGAAAAATGATCCAAAAAATGTGGTGTGTGTGTGTGTGTGTGTGTGTATTTATCCTTTCTTTTTTGTATTTTTGTTTTGTTCTCAATTAATAAAAGGGAAAGGGACCCCCCAACCCCCATATATCTATGTGTGTGTGTGTCTATATATATGTATATATGTATATGTGTGTGTGTGTGTATATATATATATATCTGTGTGTGTGTGTGTGTGTCTATATATGTATGTATATATATATGTATGTATATATATATATATGTATGTATATATATATGTATGTATATATATATATATATATATATGTATGTATATATATATGTATGTATATATATATATATATGTATGTATGTATATATGTATGTATATATATATATATATATATATATATATGTGTGTGTGTATGTATGTATATATATATATATATATATATATATATATATATATATATATGTATATATATATAGAGAGAGAGAGAGACACACACACACAGATACATATATATATATATATATATATATATATATATATATATATATATATATATATACATGTTGGCTAATAGAGGAATCGATCAACATGATGAGTTAGTAGTGGAAAATGATTAAGAATGTTGGGACATTCAAGAAGATATATATATATATATATATAATTTGTTTATAGTATTATTAAATTGTAAATATCTATAATAAGTATAATATAATATATTTATAAAAATTTAATTTAATTTATATATATATATATATATATATATATATATATATAAAAAATTTGTTTATAGTATTATTAAATTGTAAATATCTATAATAAGTATAATATAATATATTTATTAAAATTTTATTATATATAATAATTACACCCATACAGTGGCATGGGGGGAAAGGGGAGGGGCTCTAATTATATCAAAGCCGACATGATAAAATAAAAAATATAAAATAATAAATACAACATTTAAAAAAATAAAAATCATATAAATATAAATAAATTCAAACCAAAAAATAAATAAAAATAAAAGTACAGTAAAAAAATAGTAAATTGAACTCTTCGAGCATATAAAATACAAACTTTTTACATTTAATATTTTAAAGATTACTTCTTTTCTCATTATTTTTACCTTACAAATTGTCTCATTTTTTTTAATGCAAAATTGATTTCTACTTAACTAATTTAATTATATTACAATGACATAATTAATAAATAAAGAATCATATTACCACATCATATTTATTATCACATCATAAATGGATAATATATAAATTTTAATGCATTATATTTATAAATAATATATAGATTTATCACATCATATTTATAAATATTCATATTTATAAATGATTATAAATTTTACTATAATATGTTTATAAATAATTATAATAATAAATTTTTAAAAAATTATTATAAAAATATCATCATATAGGTAATATATGGATTTTACCACATCACATTTATGAATAATCATAACATAACAATAAATTGTAAAAATTAATTACCATAAAACTTTATTTATTTATCATATAAAAATCACCACATAATAATAGATAAATAATATATAAATAATCATAATTAATTTAATAAATAATTATAATTATAATTATATATATATATATATATATATATATATATATATATATATATATATATATATATATCACAGCAACATTTTAAAAAATAATCATAACAATGAAATTTAGATTTTACCACATCATATTTATAAATAGTTAAAAAAATGAAATTGTACAAAAAAATTACCACATCATGATTAATAAATAAATAGCATACAGATAATCATAATTAAATTATAGGTAATATATAGATTTAACAATGATATTTTAAAAATAAATTATCATAAAAAATGTCACCACATGATAATAAATAAATAATATGCATATAATCATAACTAATTTATAGGTAATAAATAGAGTTTACGGTATGAATAAATTATTATTAAAATATTACCACCTCATGATAAATAAATAATATACAAATAATCAAATGTATATATTTTTATGAACAATAAATATTTTTTACTTTAAATGGCGTGAAGTGCTATAGCATACATATCTTAGATAAATCTATGTAAAACACACCCATATATATCATTCTCGAGGCACTCACAATATAATATAATTATAGAGATATCTATAGATGTATTTTACGTTGATTTATCTATGTATGCTAGTTATATATATAATTATCAAATATATAATAAATATATTAATAATAATATATACTAATATATAATCAACACATTACTAATATATATATATATATATATATATATATATATAAAAGTAGCATTATAAATAAATATATTATATTAATATAATTATATTTTTGTGCATGCAAAGCATTAAAAAATAACAATATGATATTTCTAATGGAGATGATAGTAAAAAAGAGGATGTGCATGATGTATAAATGAGTTGTGGAAGAGGGACATGTTTCGTTTCACCAAAAGGTGTCTATTTTTTTGTTTTGTTTAAACAAAGTTTGGTAAAGTAGAATAGCATATTTCAAGAAAGCATATTATATCTCTTGCAAATTCATTTTTTATAATAGTCATATCAAATACTAATAAATACAATAATAATATAATATATTAACATTAATATACAATACAACATACAAGAATTAATTTTATATTTTAATAAAGTATGGGTTTGTAAAGAGAAAGTGTAAATCAGTGGTCATACCTCATTTGAAACCCATGACCATTGACCCTATCTTACCTTTTGTGCACACAACAATAACTAACAATAATTATTTATTTTTTATATGTAGGGGATAGTACCAAATAAGATTTTGTGTTCTTTCATACGACATGGAAATGAATTGTTTGAGGAAGAGACATTTTGTTTCCCAAAGAACTTGAGTAATTGCAAAGTGGTGGGGAAGGTCCAAGAAATACAAAACATACAAGTGGTGAATTATTTCAAGGTAACATGGGTGGTGATGGTGAGGGAAAATCACAAGGTATTTCATGTGATATTAGACACCACATATCCAATATCATACAACAAACCCTGATTTAGGGTAGTTATTGGATTTACATGACTTGCGCACATTATAGAGGGGTATATAGTTTTCAAGGTGGAAAGATCTTTGCTTAAATATTTTGTATTGAAATGAAAGGAACTCTTGACTACAACTTGGAAGACACCATTGATAATGTTTCATTTAACAATAATATTCATAAAAAAACAAATAACAAAACCATGTTTCATTTTTCCCATTATACTTCTTGGGATGGATGGGAAACAATGGGGATGAACATAGTCTATCTTATTTTTTCTATTTGTCTATGTTTAAAATATATTGACACCTGAAAATTAAAAACACATCACTTCTGACATTCCTTACACTATCGATGAAATTGTTCCCCACATAGATTCAATGAAATATTTTAGATCTGAATACATTCAAACCTTTTGAGATATCCTTCTTCACAACAATGGATTGGTGGAATTGATTAAATCATGCACTTGGATTACAGGTGTTCCTCACAGGTGGGTGATGAGTTTTTTTTCATGTGAATTCTACTATCTCTATCTGTTGTTGTATCATTGTTAATGGTTCTCCTTAAAGCTTAAGAGTGTTATCATTGGTTTCATTGACACATGTATAAATTAATCACCTCTCAACACTTTTGAAGGGTTAAAGTATTTATTGTTGTCATATTTTTTATATTTCCCTTCAAAAATCATTTTTATCATGTAATTTTTTCACTTTTTTTCATTTTGATATTTTCTTATTTAAACAATATTTTTATTTTTTTAGTTGTTTTCATCATTCTTTAATTTATAATATTTGATAGGAATATTTTTTACTTTTGTTTTCATTATTATTTAGTTTATAATATTTTATAGGCTATATGATGAGGTAAAATATTATATCTAGAAATTTTAACCTTGAAATATCGACTTACATGTTCAAAATCTCTAAAATATAAGATGATCAATACACATTGAAATATTTTACCACTTTCATCCTCTGTAAAAAAGTATTTGAATGTAAAAATAAGTTCATGTGAATAAATTGTGGGGGTAGAGAAATCAGACATAAATCTCTATGCAATGCTTTAGTTTACGATAGCTTGCATTCTTCATAAAAAGGGATAGCCTCTTTGCCTAAATTCTGTCAAAACTAAAACTCTCTTGGTTTTGATCATGGAACATCTGTATTGGTTGGTTGAACAAGCCAACATATTAGGGTTAGGGAAATTGAGTTTTATATTGGCGATGGCAATGGATAAGTTGTTTTCATTACAATGGCACTAAAAAAATTAGAAGCAACCAAGAGCAAATTGGAATTTTTACAAAAATTTGAAGTGGACATGGGTACATACAATCAATATCAAGATTGAAGTTGTAAACACTTTTACCATTTATAATTATTTTCACTGTCCAACCACTGAGGTGATAAAAAATGGTGTGATGTGGTTAATAAAAAATCATTTTTTAGATTCTACTTAGGACATGATATGCACCAACAATCATCAACGTTCAAATTCCAAACCTTTGTGAAAAATGTGTCATCCAAATTTTGTGATAGATTTCATTTGTCTGTTAGGTTTTAAGCTAATGGTTAGGTATTTACAATATTGTATATATTTAAGGCAGTTGTTGGGTATTTAAACTATTGTGTATATTTAAGCCAATCGTTAGGTGTTTAAAATATTGTATATATTTAAGAAAGGGGTGCCCATTTTTCAAGGTGGTAGGTTCTTTGATTGGATGTTTGCTATTGTGAACTATAGATGAGTACAATATGATGCTGATTTGATTGTGAAAAGGCTCCATGTCCGGTGTGCAACTCAAACACCACTACAATTTCAATAATATAGAGACAAAACATTAAGGTTCCAAAGTCTGTATTGAAATTTATGTTTGTCTATATTATCAATATATTGACACAAAATTATAGCAAGTGGTGAAATATTTCAAAGTGAGTTGGGCGGTGACGATGAGGGGCAATGACAGGATATTTTAGATGATATTATACACTAGAAGGCCCATATTATACACATGACTTGAATTTAGGTTAGTTGTTATATTTATATATCCTATACCCATTACAAGGGGTTTGTAGCTTATACAGTAGTGTCATCTTTTATTGACTATTTTCTATTTGATTACGAAAAGACTCCATGTCTAATGTGTGGATCAAATCAACAATGCAATGACGTTGATGTGGGTGTAATACATTGAGGTTATATAATGTATCTTGTTTCTTTCATTACAATTGAAATGAATAACAAATTTTTTTTGAAGTACATACCACATAAGTACATAAGGGAGCATCATTTATAATACAATGTAAATGTCATGATAGGAGACTCACTGATTGAAAGAAAAAGTTATCAATCAATGGTCCATCCTAAATAACAAAAAAAATTGGTATGTTTAATTCTCAAGCATTAAAAACTATCCACATCATACACTTAAAATAACAATTTACTCTATAAACAAAAATAAAACACTTACCTAAAAAGATCTTGAAAATTAAATATACATATGTAAAAACATATACATACACACATATCATTAATGAAATTAAGAACATATAAATAATGCCTTTTTGTGGTCAGGTCCTCCAATAGCTCTCTGACAGATAGTTTGCAGCAAACATTAGGGACTCATTTTTGCGTATGACAAGTGTAGATAATTCTTTGAAAAAAATTCACAAGAAGTATTTCTAACAATAGACCCACAACTTCTGACTAATTTCTTAAGATTTCTGTTATTTTGACTGGAAATGTCCACTTGGTATTAAAGCTCCATGTTCAAAAATGGAAGGCAGGGTCTTCAATTGCAGCTATGAAAAGTTTGTCGATACACGGCTTGAATTCAAGCTTACAGCCATTTATTATCAATAATAAAGTATGCTTGTGCACAAGTAGCGGATAAGATTCCAAAAATCACCCTGCAATTCCTTATTATTTGTAGCAACACATGCACAACATTGTTATATCCACATATATTATTCAAACATCAGCTATCTTACACCTGTTTCCTCTGAGTTTTAACAAATGTCTAAACATCTATCCAAAATGTTATATCTATATATATATATATATATATAATTTAATATAATAAATATAATTTTATACTATAATTAAAAATAAATTTAATGGTAAGTAAAAATAAATATATATTAATGGTGGAGATGATGGTATAGAATGAGATTGTGAATTTTTTAATATGACATTTCAATGTCATATGAGAAGGAGACATTTTATTTCATGAAGAGCTTCAACAATAGTGAAATAGTGAGGAAGGTTTAAACAATACAAATTATGCAAGTGATTAAAGATTTGAAGGTGAGTTGGATAATAAAATATGTCATCTGACATTGTACCTTTGTAGAATTATTGAGTTCTATTGATTTTATATGATTTGTATCTTTAATTTTTAAATATAATTTAACATTAATCTTTTATATTATATATCAATTTTTCTCATCAAACTATAATTTTTTAAACAATTCTTTCCAATATTACTTACACTTTTAAACCAACTACTAATTCATAACATATATATTTTTAATATTAATATATTTAAATTAATGTAATGATAAATAATTTGTATTTTTGAAAGCGAAGCCTCAAATTCAGCAATACATTTAAAAGTGTTATCAAAATAGTGGGAGTACGAGGTGAATCATATTCCATCCTATTCATTACCTATATATCAATTTACAGGTCCAACCATTCCTAATTTAATCATCCTGAGGAGACACCTATATATAACACTTCACTCACTTCAACTCTATTAACAAATAAATTTTGTATTTGAGGGAGGATAGAGGAGGCTGAAGGATCAATACGTGTGAGATGTTGAATCACCACCTGACTGACATGCCAAAAGACATCAAACTATTATTATTTTATTTGTACTGTATGCAATGTAACAT